>JAGVSQ010000220.1:0-47239 GCA_022683975.1 Rhyacophila evoluta
ACGATAAAAAAACAAAAATAGTTGCAAATTTGCTACGCATTCCAAACTCAAACATGTTTTCGACCAATCCTACGCTAGAATTGAAAAATGTTTTCGACCAATCAAACGTCCGACACAAACATACAAACACACATAATCTAGATTTTATTTATTAAGATGACGAGCAAAATAAGCCATAAAATATAAAACAATAAAAAATCATCAAATATGAATACTTCAACTGCGTGAATGTTAGTAAACTTTTAATGGCATTTTCATGCGCTCTGAATTCCAATTTCGGCTCCATATTATTATGAAGTTCACCTCGCCAACCTGTCCTAGGTAATTACTCACAGAAGTTCATTAATTAAAAACTGTCGAAACAAAAGTGATTAACCGGTTAGCAGGCAAACGAACCACATATATCACACCGTCGTTCATTTGTTACGTTCTGCCGTGATGAACGATTCGCCGCAATTTACTCACTCGATATAATGTATTAAAAATAATAACTCGAACCAAAAAAACAAAAACGTCACACAAGCAGGAATTTGTGTGAATGATTTAGGAGAATAATTGTATACGTGATATTTATAAACGTATCAAAACTACAAAAGAAGATCTTTTAGTTAGATAGTTCTTAAAAATTACATCCAAATAAGTAAAAATTTCATAAATCAAATCAAAAAAAAATCACGATAGCCATACGTTATTTATAACCTAACCAATGTAGTCTCCCATGTTTGAATAAACTACAGTGAAAGCAGTATAACTAAAAATTAAATCATCTTCTCCGCACACGAACATCATATTATCTTATTCCTTTGGCCTATAACTAGCACTTTATGAAAACTTTATTCAAATATGTTTGAACACACAATGATAAGACTCCGCGATATCTCATTTCTATCATTTAGTTTCCCTCATGTCGATCCCACGAGAAGGATATGTAATTTATGAGAAAACACTTTATATTTTATATGATAGTAAAATATGAAATTGTCTCTTTTGCAGAAAAATGACAATTCATCAAAAGTAGTTTCAACATCATCGAAATCTGAAATGACAAGCAATGTTTATAATAGAACTACTGTATCAATAAAATATTTTCCGATCTCATCAAAATTTTCCGATATTGACAATATTTACGGTTTTTTTTGTATCCACTGAAACAATTCATTTATACAGTGGCAATAAAAACTGCATGGTAACGATGAATATTTTCACAAGTCGATAATAAAAATGTATCCGATACACAATCAAAAACATCATCACAACATTGAGATTCTATTAACACACAACTCTAATAAACAATAAAATCCCACATTTTTTTCCTTCATCAACTGCTTTCAGTTTATTGAGCGGTTATATTACTGTAGTCAGAAGTGCTTTCATTTAATTTTATTTAAGTGTAGCAATATCGTTTTTAATTGTACATACATTGTTATACTTTCTGCCGATCTGACTTTCTGCCGATCTGACGATTGCGATATTTGGATGACGTAATCGATTCATTCGTAGGGTAGACATACACATCACTACGCCATAAAGCCATACAAAAAATACATATTGTCATTGCTTACAAAATTTATATAGAATTTTAGTTACTACTGTTTCATTAAGAAACGGCATATTATGACATTAATTTTATTCATTATATTACAATTTCGTAGTGAGAAATACATAAGAAGTCGACTACACCCGTAAAAATAAAACAATAATGACAATTTTTGTTATTTTTATTGCATTCTTCAAATAAATACTACGAATATTCAAAAATAGTAAATATCGAACCGTTTTCGGCAAATGATCGTAAGCGGCAATTTGGCGATTTTTTTTTTTTATCAAATTATTTCAAAATAAATATCTTCATGCATAAAATGTAAAAATTATATTTTGTCAAAAATCGACGAAGCAAGAGATTGGAAGCATCATATAGTTTTGCGCTTATAATCTATACCCAAAAACCGCTCGTATATATAATATACCGAATCGTCGCCTTACTGGTCCGATTTGTAAACGCGCGTATGTACAATATTTAAGTACATAAGGTTGCGAGTTGAAATTCCGTAGATAGTTCCGTAGTTTAAAAATATGGATCTGCGTTGTTAAAAAGTGACACTAATTGTCACACTCGCGAATTGATATGTGTTATGATTATGAATATGTTACATAAAAAATGTATATAATAACTCTAAAAACTACAATACACTCTATATCCGATGTGCAGTTTATTAATCGCAACGGTAAAAGATCTGTGGTAAGTATTCTTACTATAATCAAATAAGTTGCAAAATGTTGTCTCAAATTAACCCTCACCACGATTATTCGACTGAACATACGCAGTATCTAGTCTCAAGAAAAGTTCATAAATCTTGTTGAAATATCGCATAATAAATAATTTTCATTGGCGATTATGCTACTCATCTCAATTACAAAAACTTCACATGGAACAATATAATTGCCACGCGAAGAGGGCAAAAAAAGGTTGCCAAATTGAAAAAATTTTAAAACTTAAATTTTAAAACGGTACAAGAAATAAAAAAAGATTTACAACACTATTTTTACAATCGGTCCCATTTCCTTAGGTCATTAAAATCGATCAAATCTTTTACATTTATACTGGCGAGACGAAATTTACCATGATATGCGTAAGAATTTCATCCAAATTATTTAAATATCACACACGCTTTATGTAAACAGATAATAAGTCTGTTATTTATTTAATAAAATAAGGTAGAGGTCATTTTTTGCGTTTAAGACATATTGAAATATAACTCATTTAACTCGAAGTGTATTATTTATTTATCGACAACAGGAAGTGCGCATATATTCGTATATCTATGCGCCACACAATATCGACTATAGGAAGTGGATGAAGGATACATAAAAAACGAGGGTATTTACTACCCTATCGAAAGATAAGGCTTTAAGTTGATTTATTGACGAAGTATGTTTTATGCGGTTGAATTATCTCTCGCGATTGCTGCGCTTGCTGGGAAAAAATATTGTAATGCAGAAAAAACAAAAGCTCACAAGAAAACTATATTTCAATCAGATAAAACTTTACAACGAGGGGAATATTTTAAAGATATCTCGTGCATTCTCTTTCTGGTGCTGCATCAGCGATTCATTATCAATATTTGTCAACGTCTACCGGGAACGCAATGCAAGTAGATATACGTTAACTTAGTACGAGAAAATCTAAATTTATGTACGCGCATAAACAAACTAGGCAAGATGGAAAAGAGAAAGTAAGCAGTAAACATCTCCGATATTTTGTATTCAATGTAACATTGTTTATTTTACTTAAAAACATTGCGAGATTACTGGTTTGTATTAAAGATAATAGTATACTAAAATAGAAATGGATGAAAGTAATACGTTGCGCACTGAATATAATTATCTAAACACTTTCTTGTCTTGTGAGTTATATTTTTCCAAATATTTTGATTAATTTAGACAGCTAAAACCAATGTTTTGTTAAGTGTAATAAAATATGATTTTTATTTTCTCATTGGATACGATTTTTCCTCAAAACAATATGATTTTTTTTAACTTCGACATTATTAATACATCGTTAATTTATTGAAAACCACTTTCCGTCTTAACGCATCTTCAGGTTGTATTACGCATGCGAACAATATGCAAAAATACAGAGGCGTATTTAAATTCTATAATTATTTTGACTTCAAATCATTATTAAGCGTCTACATACTACCGTTCAACTACTGTATAATATTTTACAACTTCGGCTCGAATCATAAGAAATATATCAATATTTATTACATTTTTTAAAAATTGTTTCGACAGTTTTTTGTTAACGAAGATTATGTATGAGCAAATCGTCAAAGCCATTGGATGCCCATTCCCCGCAAATCAATTATACACGTCGATTGGATGAAATTTATCATTCCGAAGAATAAAAATATTTTATGAATTAAGCTCGAATGATTACAAAACAGCTGTTAGACCACAACTTTTGTGAAGTATAAGGATGATTAGCGTAGTTCATTTGTGGTTATTAATTACCACCCCATTTTTGAATAAAGATCATCATATTATTTACGACATAAAATTGTGGACTATATTGGGTTAATCCTTGACATTTATAAATTCAACAGTTTTTGACTATATATTTATTTCACATAGGAACTCACTTCCTCAAATAATTATGTTAATTTTGATTTATGGCTGACGACAATTAAGGCAATAGTGTGACTTTCCGCATGTTACCAAAACCACGAAGACAATTAATAATTGTGTTATGTAAAATTAAAAAAAAACTGTTTCAAATAATGACTCCATGTCTTTTGTATATTTGTACTAATTTCGAATGATTTAACGTGAGAACAAAGCGTAGGATAGTTTGATAGAGTATTATTTATGAATTAATATTAGTTTATTCATGTTATCATTTTAAAAATGTAATTTTTCATCGCGTAGTGGGTGTCTAACAATATACAATACATAATTTTACGACGGGCATATATTTTTCAGCCTGTCAGGTGGATTATTTATTACTTTCGCTGAACTAGTTGACTTTAAGAGCCGATTTAATGGTCCATCAAAACTATCTTAAATGGCTAAAACCTACTTCATTACTGACAAGCACAATTTAGAAAAATATAAGAAACACGTCAATTTAAATGAATTTACGATCCTCTTTTAATGGTTTAGTGAGCAAAAGTGTGAATAAAAAAAGCAGAGCGCGGGGAACTAGAGATCACCCAATGCCATAAAAAATCTTTAAAGGTGTCAATGTTTATCACTTGGTATTCTTCAATTAGGTCGTATTGGATGCAATTTAGCCAGCGAAACCTTTTTAATAATAGCCGAGATATCAATCTTCAGCCCAAATCTATAGTAGTGAGTTAGTTATTTTAACTAATGACAATTAGAGAAAACTGTCGCGAACATGATGAAATTAGAGAGGAATTTTGAAAAAAAAAACTGCTTAAATTTGACAAGCGAATGATGAAACTTGTCAAAGTATGCTTCTTTTTTACTTTACTTTTATAGCAGAGCTTTATTTAAAGACAAAATATTAAAGTACCTAGCGTAATTCTTCTTAAACAATTCGTATATTCGTACTATTGGGTGATTCCCGAGACGTTGTCAACACGATAAACAGACAATTTTAAATCGTTTTATTGTTTTATAACGACTCTATTTTTTTCTATTTATAAAACATATCTATCTTAACATTAGAGAATTACTCTCATATACTAACAATTGATCTGAAGTGACTTAAATATTTCTCCTACAGTTGGTTCAAATAAACCAGAACATTAGATTAATATTTTTTATAAATTCCCATTTTCAAGGTGTCAATATTATAAATAAATAAAATAATAAAATGTTGATATTATTTAAATTTAGTACGTCATTAGTAAAAAAATACTTGTTTTTACCTAATACGTTTATTTGACTATGTATACTAAAATAAAAATAAAATCAGTAGGAGGTGTCAATAGAACCGTAGAAAATGTGTGGGCAGAAAGAAGTAAGTGCGTTGAATTTTATAGATACTTAAATAAATCAGAGAATCTTTTTACATGTCCAATGAACAAGTTAACTACTTTTGTACGCATTACCAAACAAACTTCCGATCAGCTTACCTTACCAACTTAGATTTAATGCACGACGAAAAAATGTTCACAGAAACAAAATTTGTAACTTATATTTTGCGTGACTACATTTTGATTTTGATACATATATTATATTTATTTAAGTAAATAATATTTTCGCCAAAAAACACTTTTTAATAAATGTTAGATTGAGACTTTCTTGTGGGACACTCAGAGACCCAAAGAGACTACACATTCCGGAAAAACCTAAATCCTACGACAGGTTCTCTTTATATAAATTATTTATGTTATACTTTCAATTTTTTTATTCATAGTTATCGTTCAATAACATCGAGCAAAATGATTGTCACAGTAAGATTTCCAAAAGAAAGTTCCCAAAAATACAATTCACGGCAAAGTTCAATAAACTATATAGTATTCTAATGTAAAATATATGGTTTCGAGGTAGATACTTTTTATTTCATATTATATGTTGCATTGCAGGCTTGGAGATGCATTTAAAGAAAATACTAAATGAAAGACATTGAAGGCCAATTTTTAAACTAAATTGGAATGAGCATTATGTGCAAATAATATCTCAAACTGTTATCTTATAATATGGGAATCAGTAGTTTTTCACGTTCAAGCAGTAGTTATGCATTATTTTACACTATATAAACCATTTGTACGCATTTGAAAAACGCAATGGATGTAAGATAAAATATTAAGTTTACGTAATCAAAGAAACATCTAAAAAACGTTTGATTGACAATTGCTATTTATTGTTTGCAAATGAGTATGTCATTATATGACACAATAACGGAATCAAAAAAATGTGAGTGTAATTGATCGCTGGGCGATTGCGTTTCGTCCGAACAGCAACAGCTAGGAAGTAGTTCCACATTAAGCCACAATAAGTTTACCTGTCTCAATGCAGGCTTCACAAACAAATTACGGTCCAGAGCGGCTTACCGCGTCGCTTCTCAAATATGTCAACGATAAGTTTAAAATAAATATTTGCGCTTCCTTTCTAAGCACCGCAGGAGACATATTGCTCTCATTTATCGCACGTCGCGCAGTAACTCTCTACGTCGCATAACTACGTACTACGTGGGGAACGAAATGCCGCCCTGTTGACAGATTACTAAAGGTGGATGATACGTAATATATATTTTTTTTAATATTCAGCAGATTAAATTTTAATGTGATGATTCATAAATATTACCACCATTCAGTAGCGTATCAACAAGTACTTGGTAAGGTTCACTATGTAAACGAAACGCCTGTCGTATTTTACAAATTAAAATATTATATCTATATATACATGTAATTAATACTAAGCAATTCAAAAACATTACTATAAACCGTCGTCTTTTTAGGCGAAAAAACATTGATTCAAATCCGATCAAAATATATGTGTATTTACGACAATTTTCCGCTAAATTTATTCAACAAAGCCTTCAAGAGATTTATGAATTTCCGATAACTCTCGAATAGTGAACAAAGCGTATCTAAAATTTATCCAAGATCGTTCTGATAAAACAGCCATTTTCATATAGATTACATTGCCCCTGTTCATCGATTTTCCTTTTTTTAATGTTACTATATTTTAGCTTACTGTTCAAAGTTAGTTGAGGTAGCAACCAATGGAAAAGATCTTTCTCCACTATTGATAGATGTTAAAAAATGTGATAAATATAAATTATAGATAGATTAAATCATCAGCACATACATATATTAACAACACACCATTACTCATTTATAATATAAGTACGAATGATTTTATAGTAATCCACTCTGAATGTCGTTTTTATTTTTTAACGATTATATATATATATATCTTTCTCGTCCACACTATAAGTTTAAATAAATGCAATGACTCTAGTCTTGAAGCCTTTGTGACGGACAAAATTTTATTATTCACTTCAGCATATCCTCCTTTGAAAAACAAACTCCAAACAATATTAAATTTCATTGTGTACACTTTCTTACGACAGTTTTATTTAAATGTTATAAATAAAAACATTTTTTCTTCATATTTATTCATGACTCAGCTCTAGTGTACTTAATTTTTTGTGTTTCTCTATATTTACATGAATTTTTCATGTTATAATCCGAGACCATAATATCATATAATCCAGTATTTATAAGGATTAATTTTGAAAGACCGTGCAAGTCGCTCAAAGCGGTTGTTCTTTCCGTCTTTTTATCACGCTAATGCTAATTCACAATACCTGTTGTGCCATTTCGAGACACTTTTTTTATAATCATCATTGTGTTGTTTTGGTTGTGAAAATAATAATACTTTATGCGAAAATGGTTTACTCCTCTTATCCAGAACTTAAGTAGAAAGAGATAAAATAAATGTATACTACATAATTATTTGTTAAGATACCATGATTTTAAAGATTATTTGTAGTAAATATTAGTCCACCAATATGAAATAAGGGTATCAATTAATTCTAAGTGATTTACAGATCGAAAAGAATATTGGACGAATTGACAAATTCCTAATTGCTCATATCTCAGCACCAGCGATCTTGGATTCAAAATCTGCTACTTCACAATTTAAAAACAATCATGATATTGAATACCATAAATATTGAGAGATTGACTAACAATTAATCCTCGTTATGATAATATAGCACAGTAAGCTTTCACAGTGTGAATATCCTCACGGTTCATATTTAGAGCAGCCGTGCTTAAAAATAGTATTTTATATTATTTCATTCATTAAGCTCTTCTTTTATTTGTTCAGTTTTTCACGTCGTCTATTGAACCTAGTCGATAAAATAAATAACTATGCTAATGCAAAAATACGATGCTACAATCTAACAATATATTATACTATTTACTTCATTCATAATTCTACGACTTCTTTGATTTATCTTACTATATAGCAAGTCATATTACGTGACATGAAAAATTCAACAACTGGTAATCAAACTATAATAGAAAGTTTTTTTGTATAATATTATTAAACTATTTAGCTAGGGAACTATTTTTTCTGGCCATCATTTCATCATGCCGGTCATCATTTCGCTATAACAGATTGATTTGCATCAAAAAGAGAAGTCATAAAAACGACATGGAAAAACGTAATCGAGTCCGGAAAGGGTGAAAGGGTAGGTTTTATAACATAGAAGTAAGTATGACATAGAAGAGCCATTCAATATGAAATATCGCTGATACTGAAATAGTGTCGGTGCGTTCGTTTTCAGAAAACAATATAATGTAACTGATTTTTTTTTTGCATATTCTGACTAGTATTGAAACGAAAATTCATCACATTTCAATTGTACAGAAATGATACGACACCAAAATAGTAATCGAACAAAATATTTTTTTTACCGAGTAACATACTCGTTTTTAATATAAAAGAGTAATCATTCAGTAGTAAATTTATTTTAATTTGTGAACTATATTTTTTTTTCCATGTTCGCTCCCAAAGTGGAGCATATGAATCTGTACAGCGTGGAGATATCCACTCCAAAGGGGATTATAAGGATCCCCGCAACGTGAAGACGTCTTGACAGATTATTTTTTACGAGAATTCTTTGTCCGACAGTCGCTCAACCCAGTGGACATCTATTCTTGCGTTTTTTAAATCCGATAGATGGGGAATTGAAGCTGCACTCCCCGGATTGCTAGGCGCGCAAGCTACCGACAACGCTACCAGGAATAAAAACTAGACTAATAACTACATATAAGTCTCAAATACTTACCTGCTCCGAAAGTGGAGCATATGGATCTCCGCATTTTCAAGAGTTGACAGATTTTTTTTTTCATGAAAATTGATTGTCGAGTAATTTTACTCAACACATTGGGTATATTTAAAAATACAACAGCCATGAGAATTGAACTCGCGAACTCCGGTTCTAAAAAAAACTCGTCTCGACTACCGGGGAGACGATATCCTAAATTCAAATAATACCTTAATCGTAAAATAATATACGTTTTTCCAGATTCCATAAACTAATAGTTGAATTATTGAACTAAATGGTCGATTTTGGTCGGAAAAAAAAACGTTATACTTGTGGTATAAACTAACTAGGGTAGCCTATGGAAATTTGCGTCAGCTTGATTTGGATGTCTCCGGTGAAATGGCAATAAAGAGCATCCCTCGCAATTGTCGACCGCAACTAACCGTCCACAGATGGCGGGTTGCCACTCTAACTGCCGTTCTGATGCCATTACTTTTGAGCGCAAGGTTGGTAGCATTGCTGCCAAGTGAAAATGGGCCAAAGTTAGCCTTCTTGGTGTCAAATTAGTGAAATAATTTCAGTCGCAAAACCACAAATTGTCATTTAAAAACAATTATTAACGAATATTAGGAGGCCTAGCTCAAGCTGTTTAGTGTTTTGTAAAATATAAATAAAATTTATAGTTTCAATTAATAAGGCCAATGTTTAGATTTAATGGTTTAACAAAAAAGACATTATGATAAAAGCCATTATTTAGCCCGTTTTGGGTTATTATTGTAATTTGAAATCAGTACTTTCATTAAAAATCACTACTTTCTACATAGCTTATAATTAGTTTAAAGACACGAGCTTTAAAAAATAGAGATATTATTGTTCAAGTAATAGACACACCTATACAAATTAATTGAAAATATTTTATTGTATTATTGATATAGGTAAAATATAATGCGTCATTTATATTTTTAAAGATACGAAAAATTAAAATACATGTATAGATAATTTAATATACACAATATTAAGCCACTATTGTTTATTTCTTGATCATAAATTAACTAGAACGCTTGACATTATTAAATTACCTACGTAATTTTACTTTTACTAATTACTTAAAGAATCAAATTTTCTTATAACTTTTGTACACATAAATTAGGAATTCGGCTTCTCTTGTCTAAGTTTTCTCGCTCGCCCTAATATTATCATGAATTTATCGTACAAGCAGCAAACTATATTTCAAAATATTCCAAATATTTACGAAATTAAGTTATTTACGTTCAAGTTGAAATTAGCGTATGGCGATATATTATAATAGTATTACAAGCATAGAGTAGATATTATATAATATGTATATACTCTACTAGCATATCAGCCAGAAACGTGTGCCACCATTGACTCAATTTCTCCTCAAAACCTGAAAAACTTTGAGATGTATAAAAAATGTGATGAGCTTCATCAAATTTACTATGATTCGACATCTACAATGGCTCGAAAAACTGTCACAATGCGATTTATTTGACAGCTGATCCTCAAAGAAAGACGGATGCTGACAAATCGTAACTTTGATAGAAAACGATCGGTGATTTCAAGTCAGCAATATGTATAAAACTTCTTTTTCTTAAAGAAACTAGAGCACTTATTTGATATGCATCTCTACGATGATGATATATGTGTTTTAACATCAGCACATTTATTTAAATAAAGTTACATCTCTACGCGTACCCACAGAATAATTTCAACAGATTTTCGTAACCAGAACTCCGGTACTACGTATCTACTATATATATTAAAAGGTAGGCCGGATACCATTTCAGTGAAATTAAGGCCATTGCGGTTTTCTGTACACCAATTATGTAACACTAATATACTCGTACTTGACGGTTCATGTAAGTTGAGGTAAGTATTAAAATTGGATTAAGAACTTAATTATTATCACAGAAAATGTTTTAAATACTGTGTTCTATCGAAAACTTCAGTATGCTCGAAATAAAAAAAAAAAAGAACAGAGGATTTTACAGTTTTCAGCTTTCCGTATCTGATTTTTTTAAACTATGGGCCATTTTCATATTAATGGCACATACAAAATATCACATAGTATTGTATTTTTTTAATTTTGTTTTGTTGTAACAGTCAGTTTTCGCTTCAGATTTCCTCAGAATATATGTATTCAAGCGATATACACTGAGGTATCGAAGTTATTTTTCAAAACTTTTTATAATTTAATATTTTTTAATAACGATACTAAAATTCCCATGCTAATAATATTAATCCAATACTTAAAATTGGTTTTAACATTACACTACTTGGATAATACTGCCTGTCTGGACATATATATTTTTTTAATATTATACTATGATAGGTATGTTACAAAAACCGAATCCCATATCGTGCAACACAATGTGTGATCAAAGGTATTATCACGATGGCTGATTATGTTATAGTTGTCCTATATTTTAAATGTGGGTTCTATTAACATAATATAGAATATAGATATGCATATATTAAACCTATCAGATTAAGATCTCAGTCTGCGTATGTCGTCTGAAAAGTATGTGATATTAAAATGGCTATTCTCCGTTTAGTATTTCGTTATTAGGTCTTCTACAACATCCATTAATTCATAATGGAACGATTTTTTCACTATTTATTACCAAAGCTTATTCTTTCAGATTTACATTCATATAATATATTAAGTATCCATTTAAAAAATAGCGACATAACCAGAGATTTACAATAATCGAGCTTCAATTACTAATATAAAAATAATTGAGTCGAGTGGTAAACGGTAGTGCTGGAGGTTGTAGATTAGAGTCATTCAGTTGGATTTCAATTTCAAAAATGGCAAAACTGGATTTTCAACGGATTTGACAATCAGTGAATGATCTATTCTCGTAAATATAAAATATTCTCATTAGAGAGATCTATATACTCCATTTCTGAAGTAAACATCTTCATGCTGTAGAAATCTTTATGCTTTTGGAGTGGGATTGGTAATAAAAATGATAATACGTACTTATAAATAGATATAATTTAATATCAAATTTTGTTTTGTAACAAATTTGGCATAAAAATATTCAAATGATATTACTTCGTATTTTAATGTGTTATTTAATAATAAACATTATTGTTAGTAAAATTGATTTTCAGCCATTGAATAGCATTAAAATAAATATTAAATACCCTATATGAAGCTTACCAGCCTATGTCGGAGCTCAACATCTTCTATCTTGGTCAATGAGAAGTCGAACGCCATAGATATCAACGTGGAACTTACCTAAAATAAGAAAAAAAAAGTTTTATAATATACTGTAATATATACCAAAAGAAAACACATTCAACTGTCATTAATGTCAGTCTAAATAAAAGTTTATCATTAAAATGGAAGAAGATCAAAAACTGAACAGAATTGAGAAATCTGCTCAAAACAACGATAGAATAATCCAAACATTAGCACGATATTTTTTTATTTTTTAATTATTCCTATAAAACGTATTAATGACATTGTTGAATAGAAGAAGATTACTTATGGAATGATCAAAACAAAACGTACCCACCGTTAAATTGAAAGTATTTAATAGTTGCAATTATAGAGGGAACTTTTCATTCAAAAAGGGTGTGTCAACCCGATATAATCTCAAACAAATCAAATTAATGGGGGCCATAATTTTGATTTTACAAAGCTGTCCTAAAACTAATTTGTCACCTTTCATATGATAAATTACATTTTCACACGACGTGCTTTAATTACATCGAAACAAAAAAGTTTCATAAAAATACATTTGAAGGAATTTTTCGATAAAAATATATTTATCGACAAAGACCTTATTCTCGAAGTACGCAAATAATCCGTACATTTAATCAATGGAATGTTAAGTTTTAGTTATGTTACTGACAGTTTAAAATGTTGATTTTTATTTGTGTATAATACTCGCACGAGTTGCTTACAACTTGAAAGGATGCTCTCATTAAAGTAGGTACTAAAGAACATTTGAATAGGACTCATCACGAGAACTGAAATTTCCTTTACAAAATGTAAAATAAATCTAATTACACCAGAAGCAAAATTAAATGAAACTTGGTAAGTACCTACTTCTTGCCTACATGTCATTAAGTATACTGTAATTCACACAATAATTCCCGTACGGTTTTACAATATGTATACCCCAAACGATCTTAATCAAACATTCAACATAAAATAAAACTCACATATATATTTCAGCACTTTAATTAATAAAATTATAACACTATACCATTTATTTAACTATTCTATTCGATGCATATGATACAAATGAAAATTAATATGTAAGTAGATGGAATTCTTAGATGAAGCGATTTTACGTAGTATTTCCCCTCAAAGAAAATCATCTTCAGCTGGATTATCTGACAAGTCGGGAGGTTTTTGCAAATGGCTTCCATTCTTTACGCGACTAAAACGACTACATAATGGAGGAAAATCGAGAACCCAGGCGGTGGTTCAAGAAATAGATTACCTATTTTATCTCGCAATTATCTGCAAACAAGCAGAAAACTTACTTCAAATTTAAAACCATTTATTTTCGTATTGTGTGTTTAATTAATACTACCATCTCTTACGTTCATAAAAGTATTATAATGAAAAACTGACATTATTATTATACTATACTATTTACGCAATATTTATTAGTAAAAATGAAAGCAATTGTCAGGATTCAAACCACTCATGATTGATAAGTCATGGTGATGATGATTTTTTAATTTCTAAAAAATTTTAGTTACTTGGATGTTTATTATTACTAGTAGTGGGAATAAGTAATCCATAACGTACGAAAAAGATTCACTTTTGGCATTAAACTTATAATACACATAAAATTTTACAAGCGCACATTTTATAAAATGAAACATTATTTTGATAAAAAAGGATTAAAAAACAAACACGATCCGTTTTATAACTTAGGCAATATCACCATGACAATAAACAAACGGCACCGAAAATTTTCAAAAGTATTTAAGAATCCAACTTATAATATTAACACTCAGTTGTTTTGCGTTCCATGTTTCGATTTTTGAATATCATTGCATTTATCTAAAATTAAATAGTTGAACGTAAAAAAATACTGGCAACACTAAACACTGTCAAATAAATCGACTATTTTACAAATTTTGAATTTTTGCCGGTTTCACAATAATAAATCACGTTATTCGTTCGGCAGGTGCCATTTATTGTCAGGAATCGCCGAATATCGGAAATGTATTCCTACATTGTACAAATTCAATTAATCACGGAGAACATCTGTGACGAACCTTCCGCGGCTGTATATTTCCGAAAACCCTCTCGTCATGTCATATTTTGACAGAGAGACTACAAGGGTTCTCCAAAACCTGATACGATAAGTAATAGGGGGGTGCAAATAACACCCTGGCCCCGAATACTATGGTCAATACAATATTGTACGAACCAAATCCCCAGTAAAGCTTTGACATCTTACGTTATACTCGTATTTGCAAGCTTTCTGGGAAAGCACAGCAAACAGAAAAGTCGAGAATACTTATTGTACAACCGAGCACTTTTATTTATTAGATATGGAAGAGAACTCACATTACGTATATTTTTCTCTTTAGTCAACTAAAAGAAAGTCATATTTGAAAATCGATTAATATGTGGTACCCATTATGAACATAACTTTTTTCATTCATAAATGCATCGAAATCGAACTAATAACAAAGTTTAATACAAAATTTCTCAACCACTGTACAGTAACAAAATCGGGTATGGTTCAAAAAAAATATATGGAATATATCTTTTATTTTGATTACAATAATTAATTTAATAAAGTAGGAGTTCAACTAGATAATTAATTACACATTTTTATTAGATCATTAAAAAACATATGCTAAGTTTGAAATGTGTGACGTATACATTTTGATGTCTTGTAGTGTGCCCTAGGAACACAAGGAAAAGTTGGGTAGCACGGTTTTAATTTGGTATTTTCAAATACTCGGCAAAATAACAAAATACAATATAAGTTTTCAAAAACATATCATATTATAAAACATTGAAAAACTATAAAACGGGGAATATTGTTTATTAGATATTAATAATTTACAAATTTTACTTTTTTTAATATTATATTTACTTTTGACATATCTCTTCATGAAAATGCTTATTTCTATTCAATAGGATATTCTATAATAATAAATCCAAGACGAACTTTATATTAAGTTAGTTCAACAATGAGTAAAAAATAAGGAAATAGACGAAACTGATTCAAATAAAATAATAATAATTAATAGTTATGTTAAGTATGCAACTGTAATAAATCGCAATAAATAAGTAACACTGAATAAAAATAAATACTTTTTACCTGTGTAACATAATGTCATATTTGTATAGAATTAAAATTATCCGTAATCGCAATACAACTGATTAAATTTGTTAATTATACATTTTAATAATAATTGATGTTGTAACTGTATATGCTCTAAATACAATCGATGGCGAATAAATTTTATGATTTCTACGTAAACGATTGGAAAACAACATTTATCCCATTAATCATCTTACAAATTTACCAAATATTTAAATAAAGCAATAAAATTGCGAGACAAAGCAATTCAAAATATTTGCCAACTCTTAAATTGTAATTTACAATAATAATTGTGTTGATAAGCACTCATTACGGATGAAATAATTTGTTTTTGTTTCCTGCTGTTTGTCTTTTTGCTGGAATCCTAAAATGTATATATTCACAATCCATGTCTTTCAATTTAGATAGCGATTAGCAAACAACTGCTTAAATACAAGTAAACGCATCGTTGCACGAACGATGAAGCTCTCAGATTATCGTTTCGCCTTTCCAGGTGAGACATACATATATACAGTGGCGTACTGCACCTTATATCAAACATCAAATTCACTATTTTAAACATGCTCCATCCGACATATGTAGACAATACACATGCAGATTTTCCGTGAAGATTCATATTCCATTTTATTTTATTCCCTATTTTTTATTATCAGCCAATCACCCAAGTCATTTCTACATTTATATACTTAAAAAACATCCATCTGTTGACTTTTATGTCGTGATTTTTAGTACTGAGCGATTTAAAATAGCGAACATTTACTAAATGATATATGAATGAAGCATAAAAAAATATAAAAACTGGAAAGGTAAATATTTACTTATACGGCTATTTTTGACAATATTTTAAACAAAATCCCTATTGATATATTTTATGTTCATACCATGTCCATCTATGTTCAATACTATGAATCTCCAGAATCTGAAGATCTTTCAAAAGTATTTTTTTTATTCAATTGAAATAATGTGATATAATTGGTTGGAAAAAGTGTATATATTTTTAATTTTTTAGTCGATGCACTCCACTGCGCGTATCAACCCTGAGGCTGAGGCGGATGAGTTGGCAGGACTGTAGGAATATCTCGGGCAGGGGCGGAAACGCAAAAGCGCTTCAGGGTATCAAACCCCACTTTCGAATTCTCCAACATCAAGGGAGGAAACTCGAGGAAAGCGTCTAAATATTTGCATTTTCTCGGACAAGAATGCCCTCATTTAAAAAAGGAACCGTCTTTAAGATTAGCTTCATCACGCTTCGGCGTTTGAGAATTTTTAAACATGTTTGATGAGTTTTTTTTCCTTAGAATAAAGTCTTAATTCGTTTTTAAGTACACAGAATAATTAAAAATAATACAGTATGATAAATTTCAGCTACCGTGGAAAACCAGCTAAAGCTTTGAACTAACAATGCAGCATTTCCTTACTTCACATCGCAATGATGATAGAAATTTGAGAGGAATAAAATAATATCGGTATTTTTATAAATTCCTACAATACTCTTATTACTTTATTTTAAATATGATATATATTTTACTGTTAAAAGCTATTTTTCAATTCGAGCTAATATTTTTTTTGACACCATGCAACGTCTCCAAGAATCTTCATCACTAACTAATATTTTCTTTTCTTTCCAGATAATGCCAATATCTCTAAGCTTAATTGGATATATTTCGCATATGTTATATAATATTTATTATATATAACAGCCTACTAAGACGCGAAAATTTAATTGGCTTTCTGAAAAGGCATGTCAGTTTGGGTATTTTTTTTTAGTTTTTTTCAGAATCACGTCTTCACTTTTGTAATAGCTATACAGTCCGTTTACTTACAAAGTAAACATATATTAGTTAAAATGATAGTTATACATTTTTAGTAAAATAATAAACACGGATAAAAACAAAATAAAGTCACACATTAATTAAGTTAAGGTGAAAAAAATATGTACCATGAAATATTACGAATATTATCAACATATATATACTGTAATATTGGTACCATGTAGACCGAATCAGTTATTCATTTTAATTAAAGTTTGCAACCATCGTAACAATATTTCTTTGTTGGAGGCACTAAAAAAAGGTTTTCTTTGCAATTACTTAATTCAACAAAAAGTATTCTGGAAACGAAAAATAACTTAATAAAAGCTTTCAAACTAAACAAATTCCCAACAAAGAACATTTTCGAGAATTCAAAACAAGCCAAGTTGGCGGAAAGAAAAATAAGGAAACCCTCTTTAACTTGATTTGCAAATAGATGTCGCCCATCTTTCCAAGATGGAGTCTGGGAATTCTGAAGGACAAAGACTGATGTCTCCTTTCCTTCACTATTTACGCAGCTACATTTCAAATGTACACAATGTTTACTATGGTTACGTCTCTTTATCAATGCTAATATGAAATTAGTTGCTCAGAACTACACCGGCTAAAACTTATATGGTGCGGATAAGATAAAATTCTCATTGAAAAACAAATCTACTTCTTTTTCTCATGAACGTAAAATGTATATGTATTCAATTTTGATCTTTAAAAACTTTTAATACCAATTAACAGCTGAAAGTTTTTAATATAAATGACTCCATGTTTGACTATTTTATTTACAACCAGAAAGAAACGTTTAAAAATGTCAAGATCAATTCACTTAATATATTTACTATCAATAAATTTGCTTACGAGTGACTGAGCATATTATTTTATTTATGATTCGGTTTAAATAAAAAGCTATATTTTACTATCAAATTTTGAAAACCCACCGTGATTTTGTAATAAAATTCTCGTTTATTCTGAATTGTAGGATATTAATCCATTCACAGCCAACCCTTTATTTAGTTCTCATCCGATTAGCTTTGTTTTTCATCTAAGTGGTCTTCATTATCAGGCATTAGCTATTTATTATTAAACTAATGAGATAAATAGGATAAATACTGCTCATTATCTTTATTTTTATTTAATGTCTGAAAATATCTATGAGAGCCTTTCTTTCAAACCCAACCTATCTCATTATTTATTGCAATCCATATTTGTTACTTGTATTAATTTTTCTTTTTGCTCCACGTAACTTTTGGTTTATTTAACTGCGTTTCGATAATTTATCGTATGTTAATATAACCTTAGTACTTTTTTGTGATAAACATATGAAAAATTTAAATAACAGGTGCTATATCTTAGATGTAGCCCAATACTATGGAGTGAATTGTCTTGACTGGATATTGTCAGTATGGGGTTTCAATATTCTGACTATATGATAGAATGTGTCGGATATGCATGTTTTATAAATCTATACCTTAAATAATGTATCACGTTAGTGAAATACCTCTCGCAGCCGTTCGTTATTCATATTAATTTTACTTACTGTCAAATTATATTGCAGTCATTGATTAAATAATACTAACTTATACAAGAATAAGAGATGATATTTATGCAGTGATATTAAATCTTACAATACTTTATGACTTCTCCACTCAAGTCTACCATTAAAATTAAATATGCAATTTCATAGCCGATTAAAGTACGCAAGACTGCGAAGCGTATAAATGTGACGCATAGAATCAGAACCGACCGTGTCCGATAATTTTGAAATATTTTTTTTTTATATACGCACGAAATATAAACAATCAATAACATTATATAAATACTAAATTTAGTATAGAATATAATATTAATCAACACGCAAATTATCATACTTCAATCCCACTTCATGAGTTTCAAAAAAAGAAGACAAAATAAATGAAGCTAATTATAAGGAATTCTATATTAATTATAAGAAATGATTTACAAGGTCATTTTAAACCATAGAATTAAGAGATTCTAATGCAAAATTTGAATCCGTGATCAATTACACCGATCCACTCACGTTCACCAATTAATACAAAATGTCACTTATAATCAGTCTAATTATATTTATTTTATATTATATGATAATTTTTAATTAATCAGACATTTTTTGTGTTTGTTCAATGCTTCACTAATATTATAATCTTAATTTCAATTTTCAAAAATTACAAATATGTTTTATAATAGTGTGCAATATTATTGTGTCTTCCAAGCCATCTTCGTGTTTTACCACTCTCTGGCTGAAGTCTGTCTTATTTCATAAATAGACAAAACACATTATAAACAAAATATGGCGCAGGAAGTCTATTTGTAGAACAACCATTCATAAAATATGCCATGAATATTCATCGGATAGTGTTCCGAACTCACCATTACATTGCCTGCATACCAAATCAGATACAAAAATCGACATAATCTCTACGGTTTAATGATAGTAACCAATTATGATGACTAATGTGCGCGTTTAGTTAATTTGTAAATAATCGCTTTAACAAATTGCATGAAAAAACTACTTATTCAACGAACGGTTTCACAACTAAGCCTGAAGCTTATTCCGTTTGAATTATTACCATATTATAAAACCAAAATAGCTAAAATTTAAATATGCATAATAATCCACACCAGCTTTAATAAAATGATAATAATAATAGTAATAAACAGTTTTTTCAAAGCACGGAGGTTACATTGTGCTGCATCTAAGCAATATTTCTGAATTTATCTAATTTGACAAATTACTTTCAAAGTATATATGTATTGTATTTACATTTACTGGGTATTAATTTCTTTCCTTTTTTAGATTTTTTTTGGAATTAAATTTACTGTTCTCTTCTCGGTGGCTGAGAGATTACGTGCGCGAGAAAATCCGAAAATGCAGGACTTTATAAGGATTTGGTTGAACAATTCCATGGCAACCAATTCTCGTGAAAAATAATGTCAAAACATTGTGGAGATCCATACTACTCCATTTTCGAAACTGAAATATTCGCATTGTGTAGATACATATGCTCTACTTTCGAGGCGGGCAAGGTGGGAAAAAATGATATGATGTCTAGTATTTTTGATCTGTACCCTGACTGTAAAAGTCAGATTACATATTGAAATGAGTTTTTTTTTCCATCATCGACTCTTAGCATCATATCATTATTTTTAAAAATGTACTGATTCTCCATTATAATGACACTTCTTTTGGGATTGGAGTTCAAATATGTGAGTCCACAAGTTTCGTAAAAATCGAGATATTAAATATACGTTCACATACTACTTGTGGACTCCGAAACAAATAAGCTTTTCTCTAATAACTCCTCGAAACAATTGGTTTAACTATAATAAATAATATTTTTAATGTTAAACAATAATAAATAATATTTAAATGAATGCAAGTAAAGAAACGAATTAATAGTATGTGTATTTTATTAAATTCGTTACACGGTAAAGTCTTGTAAATCCACACTTCCGATCATAGAAAGTTTATTTAAGTTTTGAACGTTTCGACATGGAGTTCTCGTACGTACATAATTTAAAGTGTGTTACGTCTTTGACAGATGCTTGACATTACTTTGTAAATTAAACCTATCAATGTTGAAACTTTCGTTATATATAATATAAATTGAAATGTGCCACAGAAAAAATAAACCTCTATCGTTAACCATAAAGAATGCGCGGACTAAACTTGTCATGAAACAAGTATTTCACAAAATAAAAGCACACTAGTACTTTGTAATTAATCAATGATACTGTCTGATAAATTATCATGTAAAATGATTTGAAGACAAAAACTTTTTTTATAGATATTGATATAAATTGACAAACATGAGAAACTGTGTATCATTAATACTTAATGATTAAAATTTAACAATTCACGACCATTTTATTTCCATTATT
This sequence comes from Rhyacophila evoluta, assembly GCA_022683975.1. Taxonomy (NCBI): domain Eukaryota; kingdom Metazoa; phylum Arthropoda; class Insecta; order Trichoptera; family Rhyacophilidae; genus Rhyacophila; species Rhyacophila evoluta. Next base: position 21,297 of record JAGVSQ010000220.1, read on the forward strand.
TGCACAGCATTTTATAATATCATAACCAAACTTCCACAAGAAAAATAATGTGTAATAGTTTTATTATAATATTTCTTTCTTGTAAATCTCTGTATTATAAAACTAACCACAATAAACACACATGTATATATGATTTTCATATAAATCAAACCATAACTAAAAAAAATACATTTCAAAGACATGAAAACTGTATGCATTGCTTACTATAATATTTAATGACAAATTTTTATAGGTGTTATACGACAGCAAATATCTATGTTGTATTTTGCAGTGTATAAGTAGTATAGATATCATAATAAGCTTTCGCCATATATACATGTGTACGCCATATATTTAACTACTCTCTGTATAGTATTGTCAAGGTATGGTCGATTATAGTTGCAATAATTTGCATGTTGATTTTTAACAAAAGTATGTACACTATTCAGCATAATAAGCAGATGGCAGATGTATTTGAATAATTATGAAAAGCAGAACGGACATCTGCCATACTGGAATCGCGTATAAGCATCGAAACTAGGAACACGTTGCATCACTTTGAATTTGTTTATTACATTATGCATTTTACATTTTTAAAAACTTTAATCCTTATTATCTATTGTTTAAAATATAATAATAAAAACACGGGAATCAAACCATAGATCAATAAAAATTAAGTACGTTGAAAATAATAAAAAATCCAATACAATATATATACCATATCTATATGTCTTTAGTTTGATGTTTTGTATTCGATTTATTAACTCTTATTTTCCACTGTTAATAATACGTAATGGATGAAACATCATCAATAAAAACAGAATAAGAGAATTTTAAACTATTGAACAATAAAAATACCCACACTGTCCACAATGCGATTGCACAATGGTCTTTGCGAGCATGCATATTCATATTCGTAACTGAAGAGTCAATCAGATGACAGAAAACTAAAAAACATTTTTAAATATCTGTTAAAACATATTTAAATAATTACAATTAAATTATATATGTTCCATCTTGAAGTAAAACGATTATTTATGAGTGTATATTTCATTTCGTGCCCCCAAGCTTTGCAATATGATATATTAACTTAGATAACAATACAGGGATGTATTTTCAATGAATTTATCAACTGTAGTCAGCATTTTCAGTTTAGTCTTTTGTGATTTATTTGAAATGGTCATCTACGCAAAACAGATGCGGTAATTATTCAGATGAACGAATTTATACATTAACTTCCGAAACTTGAATCATATTCACACCATTTTTTCATATTAAGTAAAATGTGCTAACAACAAAAACTTTATTGTTGGCGATACACAACATAAAAACCTCATTTTTAAAACGTCTAGTTATAAAAAAATGATCGATTCATTATTATCATTTTACTACAATATATAGACGTTATTTTGAGTCAATCGTTCACTTCATTGTAACGAAGTATAATGGAGCGTTGTGACGCAGGGGTGTGATGCAAATAATATGGTGGGAGAGGGTTAGTGGTTGTCTGCACCCTCTATCGCTTTAACACTTCTGCACATGTATTCATTATCTTTTGATGAATGGGGTATTTTGTTGACATTGGCTTGCAGATATTTAATTCGTAATATCAATAAGATATTAAAAATAATGGTACAATCACCCCAAAAGTATCCAACATGCTGCTAATGCTTACTGAATGCATTGATCAACTATATCGACTAACAAATATATTTAATGAATTAATTTCTAGTAGCATAACAAAATCAATAAATTATGTGATATTTGTATACATCTTCTGGAATTATTAAGAAATATCAAATCGATAGATAATGATTATGGAATATTTAAAAAATATATCAGATACCAAGTCCATGTATAATATATCTATTAAACATTCTTATGTATACAACACAATTTGAATAAATCGACAGGAGACAATCAAGAATGGCCGCGATTTGATTTGTAAAGTTTAATTCCTGTGAGAATGAATAAATTAGGTGGGATCGCTTGAGTTAAGTTTTAACCCTCTCAATGCCGTGGGGGGAGGCGTGCAAAAGCGGAACACCTTTTCAACCCCTTCAGCATTCAACGAGAATCGAAATGGCAAACGGGGGGAGGCACTTGATGAAAATACTCCCCCGTTGCAGTCAATATTATATACATACACCCAATCCTACGTGTCGTATTGCCAATTTTAAATTAAATAAAATTGTATAATTATAATAATCTTTAACAAATCATTTTTTAATTCATCTAGATGAAGATAGACTAGGCATTTGGTTTTACTGTTATTATTGCTAACAAACACAATCAACTCTTTGGCCTAGCGAATTTAACTATGACGTTGCTATCATTAATTATTACATATCGGATACCATCATAACAACTAAGGATTTTTTTATAGCGGTTCTTGCTTCTGTGATGGATTAAGTAAACAAATGTGCTTATGAATTGTTCGCCACCGGAGTTTTTAATGTGTATTTAATTGTAGCATATATTTTTTTAATATATTGAACTAATAGCGGACGACCAACCATCGTAAAACATAATACTTCAACATACATCTTCATATTTCACAAATACGGCGCATTTGCATTGCATTATAAAGTACGGTCATAAAGAAAAAAATATTATTTAACAATGGAATTAAGTAAATCAAATTATGATTTGATAAATCAGAAAAATAAACACAAAGTTGTATTTTTTAAACGCATGTATAAAGACATTTCTAATAATTTGTAATATTCTGCGTTACTGGTATTAATAAAATAATACCTATCTAGATTTTATAGCCTGCGAAACTCGCTGTGTGTTATTTCCAATACCCTTAACGAGTTAAAAATACAGCATCATTAAGCTCTGTTCAGTTCGTTAATCTAATTGACTCCAATTACCGTTTTATATAATAATTGTATCACGTAATCCATTCAACCTATTTGTATCATTAAACATGATCTTTAATCCCAGATAACACTTAATGTATTGGTATAGTAATGTAATTACAATTCAAAATCTAAAAATTAAACCCGTGGAGGAACATTCATAGATAATGTATATGCATTTAATATTAAATAAAGAAATATTTCCGATGCAGCTTTTAAAAAATTAGGTCATGTAGCAAGAATGGACGCTGTCCCTCCAACTGGGTAGGATTGTTTCACCGAGAAAGTTAGAGTGATAGAGAACTGATAGGGAGAAATGGAGGACATTCTTGGCGTAGGCTGCTCTCTATTTTAGGTAGTCAACTGATCAACGACAAGAACAATAAGTGATTTAAAATAGATATCAAACAATTATTAAAAGATTCTTAGAGTTTATCATTTATTATACGCAAAAATATTACATAGAAATAGATTAGCGAAAATCAGTGGTGTATTCATTCATCCACCATTAATTTTTAACTATAGCATAAATGACTATCGATTCATATATAATATTATGAGAAGAGTAAAAAGATGTCTGTGTACATGTATCGCGTAATAAATCGTGCCAAAAACAAAAGAGAATTAATAACGTTTTGTCAATATTTATAATATTTTATTAATTAACTTTCTTCAATATCGTATACAATTAAGCATGCGTTTCTACGATTATAAGACGTGAGATAATGCGAAGCCATGCATGTGTTGAATATTCACCGACAAAATAACATCGCTTCGGTAGAAAATTCCAAAACCTTGTTCTATATAATATATTGTATGCACTTGATGTAATAGGATATTTGATTTGCGATATCGCATTTCTCACAAGTATCAAGAGCAATAAGAATCCGCCACTGTTCAGTGAAGCATGAAAGGCATATAATGCAGTCAATATTACTCAAAGAAAATTAACGACATGTCAAATAAGGATCACATCACTTCTGTATGCTGGTATAAATATATATATACATCATATTATAGTGAAAAGCTTATTTCAAATAATGGTTAAAATAAATGAAATATATTTGAAATTTATTTAGTCTCACAAAAGCTTTTTTTAATAATTGTTGTTTAACAACTTTCTCGCACAATTATTCCAAGATTGTGTCACTTTTAATTGAATTTCACGCATCCAATATGCTTTTATCATTTAATTGTCCGTGAAATTTTCTTTGAGCAATTGATATCAAGACGAGCCGTAAACTAGCCTGCAGTTAGTCTTGGCTTGACAACAATGGGCTTTTCTTGTGAGGTTGCCTTAAGTCAAAGGTATACAGCAAGAATCCTTTCTCTCTAGACTTATTAAAAGAATATGTCAAAAAAAATAGCCGCAATCGTGGAAAATACGTGACGAGTAGTTAACAAAAACTTTGCTTCCCGCTTAGAAGAGTGCCAATTAATAACGGAACACGTTTAAGACATTATTTTTTTTTAAGATATAAATTTCCAAAGAGTGTACTTAACACAAAATAAATATTTTCATTAAACCTATCCGTATTATATTACAAAATTTTTATTTTGAAAAAGAACCTTTACTTGATTTTAAAATATGTAAAAAGCTGCAATTAAAACAACTAAAAAAGGAAAACCATATGGTTAAATTATATATATATCATACACGAAAGACAAATACTGCCTGGTTAAAGTTATTGGGTGTTAGTTGGTTAGGAGTAAAACACGTGCACATCATTAAGTTTATATCGAATCGGTACTTTGAAATTCATCCGTGTAATAATTAATTGAAACAGTTTTACGACAATACAGCCTGCTTATATGATACATCACGTCCTTTATACCCGACATCCTCCGTTGAGTAACGTAACAATATGCCCGGAGTGCATCCGCGAAATTTATTAATCTGGCCATAAAACCGCAAGAATCTTGCGCACATTCCGCCTTATCTTGAGCAGACGGCTCATTTATTTTATTACAACAACCGAACACATAAACGCGACACACACTTCATGTCTGTATCAGTCGCGCACGAAATATCGCCTCGAGTGACTTCTCACGGTTACTGCCAAGCTTTTATCTATCCATAATATTCGCCATCTTACTGGATGGATACAAGAATGTGAAAATAGAAAACAGAATATCGCCGAAAGAGTAAGCTTTCGTACTATGAATACAAGATGATATACTTCGAGTTTCTTTTTATTGAAGTGACTCAATTTACTTAATCGATTAAGATGCTTTCAAACGATAATCTTAAACGACGATGTTTATCTACACACCATTCAAACAGACAATGTATGGAAGTTACAATAATATATCAACAATTAATAAAAGGCAAAATTAAGTAAATAATATTTATATTATCCGCCTTATATATCATTATCAAGCATCAGCTATAATATTTCATAAAGATAAACCATCACATCGCTAGTCGAACTTTTCACATTTTCTTAGATCAACACTGTATTCCGATGGCGACCTAACAGCCACAACGGACAATAATTCGCTTTAATTATTGACAAACCAATATGAAACTGTCTTGTATGGTTCGTACCATAAAACCAAATCATCATCGCCTTTTAATATTCTTGTCAAGGTTTTTTTTATATCAATATTACTTATGCTTCTTCTAATAGTTGAATCAAATTATTGAAAGTTAATAAAAATAATATGTGAATGTCTGTTCATCTCTATAACATGTGATATATTTATAATGTTTGCTATCGTTATTATTTTCTATGTCGCCGTAAGTAATAAAAAGGGTGTCCACCATAAAAATATAATATTTCATTACGCTATTCAATATCACCATATCCTTTTCTTGCTTTTACACCCACGAAGGAATCATTTTAGTGCTGGAGGCTTTAAAACAAGGCGATACCATCGGACGCGTGTCTATCGTTATTTTAGCAGACACTATGAATTTCCCAAACGGGTGTGAGGAATTTTCCGACACAAGAAAGGGTTCCTATCTACGTCAGCTTTTTATCTATTATCATCCCGGGATGTTTACTAGACACACAAAACTACCTATTGGTATAATAAAATCATATTAAAGACTTTTTTATTTTATCAGCTTAGTGAAATCAATAATTTCTAAGTGTATTTTTCTTTTTTTAATAATATCCTATCTTTATATGGATCATATGATTACCAGGTATATCCTACAAAGCTATCTATTATATTTTAAACGCATTACCTCTCTCTTCTCAAATCATATCAGAATGATTCAACTCAGTCAAGAACATACGAATAATTAATTATATTAAGAATTTATATGAAATGTTTAGTTTGAAAACCAATTAAACAATCGGAGTTATACATTAAACGTGATTGATTAAAAATGATTTTAAACTATTAAAAATACTTTTTGCCATTATTACTAAACCAGTTTCCGTTTTTGACATTTTTTTTTTGATAGGAACGATGTGCAAGAACTATATTTGCTGACAAAAATAAATTTCATATTGGTATACACAAACGATATCGATACTACCAAGCGTTGTGATCGTACTGAAAATGCGACACCACTGTTAAAACAACTTCACTGTTACTAAATTATTATTATTTTACTCGCAACTCGCTAGGTCACAATGTTCCCCATAGTTACCATATTCAAATTCTAAATAAAATCAATAAAAATATTTTCACTGTTTCAATAATTTGGACGATTGAGTGACAGCCGATCTTCGCAAAAAGAATATGTCAACCTAAGTCACTTATATAAGCTACAGGTTCCGAGCGAATATGATCAAAACAATAATTTATACTCTGAATATTTGACTTGATTTATTTTTAAATATACTTATTCATACTACGAGAGACCTTTATGAATTTACATATTCATATATATATTTCTACTGGTTATATATTTTTTTATATTTCAATTTGATTATTAGATTCAGGCATATAATAATTTCTATCCAGTCGTATCTTGAATTTACTCACATTAATACGTAATAAGTCACTCCCGCACTGCATATTATTTGGTAAACAAATGATTAATTATTATCTATTTCGTAACGCAAACCACATTTCAAAAGAAAACTTTATTAGTTTCGAATATTTATTCACAACGTTTTGTTTACAGTTTTGGCATGAATAATGTGTCTAAATGAATCGGTATAAATAAACATGCAGTGAGGCCTGATGCATATTTCAGATGGTGAGTAAGACATTTGATTTACTCACGAACGGGGTATAACATAGTTGTTATTTACTAGATATCTAGAGTATAAATATTCACACGACTGTTATATATATTATTTTAGAATGCTGTGTACAAACTAAGTATTGGGTAGTCGATAATAACTCCCATGATATTTTCTATGAATAATATTTAGCTCGCTGATCGAGAGCGGAGCTCCGGCATGCGTCTGATTAAGACCATATGTAAATACGGTATTGTTGAATAGTGAAAAAACTTTTAAAAATGTCCACTGTAGTCTTATAGAATTTTTTACTGGCTCATATGGAGAATTTTGGGAAATCAATCACATTTTTTGAAAACATTTTCACATTTCGGTTGGAAGGAAATAACATATTAAGCCAGCTTAACAACCAGTTGACCATTACATGTTGGTTTCTACAAAGGACTGGCTTATAAAAAATCTGCGAATAAAGGTTTACTTTTTAATTTTGGTTGACATAAATTGAGTTCAATCTAAAAATAAAATATACATTCTTCTAAACAGGAAATCCGCTCGTGGGAGACATCTGGCACTTTAAAGAGTTCTTCTTGGCTATTACACCGCAGTATACACTCAGCTAGGTACGCAAATAATCAATGCTACTTAAACTATTTTGCTAGGTTAATCACTTACAACGAAATCATCTGTTATAACATTGTCTACCATTAAAACGAAGTGACACCTATATTTATAGAACCGCGCTGATGAATCATATACAATAATTCGGAAGCTCGTTCTTGAAATTTACAGTGAAAATGACATTTTTTACTTATAATATTTAACATTATTACTTTCAGTTTTGTCCATATAATTGATGATACACCGAAAGAGCTTACACATAAACAAACGTCTATGACATAATTTACAATAGAATATGTCTTTGTATTATTGTCTCGTGACGGTAATATAATATAAAAGCTTGCTACCAGGAGAGCATGAATTTCCCGTGGTGATGTTATCAGAGAAACAAGTTGTTTCCATGTAACTAGAGGCCCAACACTAGCTCACACTTTGTTAAGATTATGTACGCGCAGATTATAACCAAGATTCAGAGAGTGGGCTGAAAGCTTTTGTAAATGTCACCGTAAAAACAAAGAGAAACGAGAACAATTAATTACAAAATACGAAAAATTATTCGGCGGATTTCATAAAACAATGCCAGAATATTTCTCGTGAATATCGACGTTTTTTCAACTTTCATCTCCTTCCTGTATAAACTTCTCGACATTTACTGGATCTCTTTTTAACTAGGTCATCGAAGCCTGGTTTGATTTAGCCTCCTAAATAATCTATCCCATCTCCCTCTATTCTACAGCAGTATTTCTGGGTATCTCAACCCGGCAGCCTAACTTTTTTTGACACCAACCAGTCAATCTGCAACCGTCTGGCTTGTATCTTTTTAATGAACAATTATCTAAAATTATTAGCAGACTCCTACTATTTGTTGAAATGTCACTTTGAATTTTAGAATCATATGAAGCTTAAACTATATAACCACAAGACAGGTTCTAGCATAAATGAATTTTTTTCAACGTAAATTAATGTTTTTCACTAACGAAAATCATCAAATCTCCACAAAGGTAATAAATAACAAATAAACATTCATTAATTAAATCAAGATATCTTTTTGAATTAGATAGTAGCCGGGAATAAATTTATTATACAGAATAAATTTCATATCATATTTTATACCAGGTTCCCTCCCAACACGGAGCATATAGATCTACACAGTGTGAAGACATCCAGTCCGAAAGTGGAGTATATGGATATACACAGTGTGAAGACATCCAGTCCGAAAGTGGAGTATATGGATCTCCGCAATGTGAAGACGTTTTGACAGATTTTTCTTCACGAGAATTGTTTGTCAGACAATTACTCAACCCAATGGGCATCCAGTCTTGCATTTTCGAATTTAAAAAATCCGACAGATGGGGAATCGAACCCGCATTCCGCGGATCATTAGGCGTGCACGCTACCAACTACGCTACCGGGGAGACAAACATATCATATTTACATATATCAATATTTCACTAGATTATCATGTTTAACTTGGGATATTGTGAAGCCCAAATTTTCTATTTCTAGAGATGATAATAATACATACCTCTACGGCTAGGCACTATTCATTTCACGATCTTACACATCGGGTTTTGTAACAAACATATTCGAAAATAAATTTTCCTTGAAGGAGGTTTTTACGTCGTGTTCTATTTATAGACAGATAATACGCTTAATATGTTGCAGTAAACATTTAAAGACCATAAACGAATAGAGATTGACCCGGCCTTAATCCAAAGGATCAACGGCGAGCGGGAAATGAACGAAAAATGACGAGGGATGAGCAACTAATAAGCGAAACGGATTAAGTTGATCTCCGCTCTCCTCTCCATTCGTATCTCGCATGTTCGTCTATCATTTATTACTCGCTATCATTTGACAGCACTAAATTTAGCCCTTTTTTTCCTCTCTATCGTTTAAATCAGTAATCTTAGAAAAACGGAATGGCAAAATATAATATGCTACTGCTGCTATAAATGTTCTGTTTCGTACTTTTATCCACTTAATATTACATAAATATACTTGCATAATACCTTGATATTATAAACAACGACAGTTAATAAAAATGAATCCATTCGTGAGAACCCGTAGGATTCGAGACTAAGCTGGAGTTAATCAGAAATAGACTGGAAATATCGTATAAGCAGCGTTCTTCTAGAATCCAGTTATATACATACTCGTACTTATAACAGCATAATAATATTATGCGTATATAAAACAAACTTATGAAAACTTTGACTACGTCTCAAATCTTTAAATGGCTTGTGGTAACTGAATACCTAATATTGATTGAATCAGTTTTTTCTTCAAAAATCTAAGATTGTCAACTCAATATTAAACAATAAATAATTCAAACAATGACAATTATTATAATGTTTGTGTGCTAAAATATTGACATAGAAATAAAATAGATACTAACAAAAACATATATCATAAATATACCTCATACCATTCATAAACGACTTCAATATTAAATTATAAAAAAATACTTACAGTAAATAAAAATAATGAAAAGACTTCTTCATTTCAGATACTCTTCTAATTCTTTGAAGTAGATAATCAATTTCCTAGCATATTCGATAGACTGTTTAAATAAAAATCATTCCTGATATACTAGCTAAATAAATTTTATTTAATATTCGACTAATAAAATCCACATGTCGATATTGTGAAAATATAGAGCAAAAATAAATATGACCAACCGAAACATGACGGTATTTATATTTATGTTTATACAGTCAGATAGAGAATCTATTTTCGTAGCCAGAATCAATGATATAAATAAGTCTTGAGTTTTGGATCAGTAACATGCAAAGGCTTATAATAATTCTGGATCATTTCTTAAATCATAATTGGTACCCAAAAGCATGTAGACCGAAATAGGTTAAGACCGAATTAAGTCATGACTCGTAGGGCGTGGGTATATTATTCAATTCGTATCATTATAAATCTTCAAACAATTTTAAAGTTTATGTTTTAAATGTATCAGGCAGCTAAGAACACTCCATGTGTGTATATAATATAATAATTATTACCCGTCATATTTATTTAGCCGTATAAATAAGTTATTACAAGAAGGTTAGAAAAATATTCGACTTGTAATTGTAACGAACTGATATATTGGTCGGTTTTTTGATTGTTTGTCAAGTCACAACAGAAAAAATCTCATTATTGATATTTTCTCTGCATCTTATGCGACAGTCAGATAAAATATAATAAAAAATAGTGATATTATAGTTTAAGCGTGAGAAGTTCTGCGATCAATCAACTGGCGCGTGACAGTCTCGCATGAATCTTACGCAAACTTCAGGATTCAAGGTGTAATGTATCAGTGCAACTGTTGTTATATCCATTAATATTATTAACAATGTGTTATATAATAAATTAGTTTATAGATACAATCAAGCGATAACTTTTATATTTAAGTAATAACTACACTTATGTTTCACAACGCACGTATATGTAATCTCATATAGTCGATAGCTGAGAGGTTAGAGTGCGCGTCTCGGAGCCGAACGTTACAAATTCGATTCCCACAAATACTGGATTAAAAAAAATCAAAGATGCAGAACTGGATATCCAACAGATTAATAAACATGCTGACGATTAATTCTCGTGTAAAAACTGTCAACATAACTCTTGACATTATCTGGAACGGTTAAGATTCATATGCTCCACTTTCAGAACGAATGTGGTAATTTTATAATGAGATTTGGCCCATATAAAGCTTATTATATAATTTTAAAAAGCTGATTTGTTTTTAATCATCATAATGAGAAATGTAAAAAAAATATCTCGTATTTTTTACCAAGATTTAACGATTGTTCACGTGTGTACATTGTACATATATATATTCGGTGTACGTAAAACAAATGAACTTAACTAAGGATATTCGATATCTATTGCGCTTAACTACTAGTTTTTGTACAAAGGGTTTGTGTCAAACCGATATCTACTGATGCATAATAATTTCTGATCGGTATGATATTAGGAAGAACGTGCCTCAATCGCAGACAAAAAACATAGCAACGGAACTCTCTAGTTATCCTTCTTAGTTACACAAATCGTGTTACTCATAAGACACGATTCATTTCTTCGGAAATATTTGTGCAACTATATAATTAGAATAATACTATCCGATATAATTGCTTACGTTATAAATTTATTGAGTATTTTTTTTACACGTTTACACCATTTATGTAATTAAGTTTCCCACGCTAAACGATTCGCTAAACATGAACAAGATCTTATATGCGTGTCACAATCTAACAATTTAATATCCACATCGCAGACCCATCGAGCGCGAATTATGTAACAAGTATTTATTATGTATGTATTACTAAGATTTTGATCAATTAATCTAAAGTTATCTGGTTAAGTATTGAGAATGGTAATTAATACAAAATCGTTACGAAATTGGAATATATTTACATTACTTGAAAAGATAATTTCAACATTGAATAATAATCCTAAACTACTCGTTTTACCAATTTAGACCGAAAGAAATTCGTGTATTTGTGTGTCACTAAAATGATTTACTAGTCATTACGACAATAGTTTGTCAATTTAAAGTGATTGTGAACCAAGCATTGAATATATACCCGAAACATGATAGATATTCAAAATTGCAAAATGTTGTATGAATATGCACATGTTGGGTATAATAAAAATCGTTGTCAAAAAACAATACGTTAAAAGCAGTCAAAATAATTTGGTATAATATCTCGCTAAACTGTTGAAAAGACAATAGGCTGGAGATGTCGCTCAGCCAGTCGATTGTCATTAGTGAAATACTATCATCCAATAGTTTCAAAGAATCCGCTGGATTGATGTGTAGATTAAGTTCGGTATGAACACATGGCGACATTGAACTAAGTGCGTCGATTCGATGACGATCAATAATTTTATAATTTATACGAGAATAAAAACTCGTTGTAAAAAATCAGTTTAAAGTCCTACTACAATGCCAAATGCTTTTTTTAATATTACTGTTATTTTTAAAATACGGACGGAACTTTTGAAGCAATAAAAAAGTTATCGTTATTTTAATTTACTTAAATAAACACCGTTTATACAAAAAATACGAAGGAAAGAAAAGCAGGATATTTCCTATAAATCAACGATATTTCAATCGCAAAGAGAAACAAAAAGGATTATTGAATAAAGGACAAAAATAGGTGACTGAATGCTCCTTCACTTTGAAGTCGCATTGAAATGTTTTTAGCGTTACCAGTTTTTTATTAGTCATAAATTATATTGGCATGTTTAAGACATATCATTTGAGCCACAATTAAAAAGTATACACTTACTTTTTTCACTTTTAGTTAGCCCAATCAAAAAACAAGAAATTATTTTTAACTTATAGTCCGTGCATTTAACACATCCAAAATCTAGTATTGTTATTACGGTAATCAACACTCATTTATTTTTATAGCTCATAGATGTTTTTTGACAACCATTTTTAAATTCAAACAAGTATTCGAATTTTAAAACCCATTTAAAAATGAATATGTAAGAATATGAATAGACGAATAACTAGCCGTGTCAATAATTTAAGGCGGAAAATAACTCAAATAACAAAGTCAACTGCAATTACCCCATGAATTTATTCGCGGTAATGAGTGTTTTTGGCAATGTCATCATAATAATTATTTTTTCCGATTAACCACTAAGTGTTTTGCAATTTTATGATGATGCAGCGCTGGATCGCCCAAAATTGTCCTAAACCTATATAATCCACGGGAGTATTCGAGAAAAAATCTTATCTCTGATAAAAGAAAAACAAAAGGATGCGGAAAGCAAACACCCGTTTTTTGTCGTGGAATATAAAATATGGGGGCATTAAATAATTCAACGTCCATGGTTTCTGGTTATTAAATATGAAAGCGGAAAACTCGGATGACTAAACAAAGAAAAATATTTCGCGCGCTCACAGATATTGAACGAAACAACCGTTTCAAATCATGATAATATTGTTTTTTTCTTTCATTGGAGTATTTCATAAAAAAAAACTCTTTTGTGAGGTCTGTCTACTTGCTTATAATAGCGAATACATTTAAATTCAAATTGTTTCTGTGTTTTTGTCATGTTGCCTCTCGTATCTTTTGAAAAATATTCTTGAAACGCTTTTAGTGAGAAAATAAATACCTGGACGAATATAGTAAACAACTAGAAATAATAAATAATCACCAAATGATGCCTGGCAAATAATCTGCTGCGTTAAAATATATAAGCAATTGCCAAACAAATTATAAATATTCTGACATTTTTAATTAACGAGCGATGATAGTTTCATTTAAAATAGATAGACAGTAATGATTTCAACGTCTCCCATTATCTTGGCTATGCTATACTGAAAGTAGTTTTCAACCGCCTTAACAATATATATTATTTACATAGGAGTATATTTATTAATATGTATCTCTAAATCCTCTTCCTTTGATTATGGAACATATGAATCTTATTGAATTGTTTTCATTTTTTCTGATAATCTGTTTTCAACAAATCATTCAACCCAGTAGACACCTAGTCTAAATCTAAAATAATATTGAGATGCTTCCACAAACACTCCAATGATATTTTACTATGTGTATACACCATGGAAAAAATCGTATGTGGTATTTATTATTCTACAATGAATATTTAAAAAATCTTTGCCATGTTATGATTTTTGGTGGTGGCTTGACTTCGTCAGGAACTCGAAAATAAAAGAACTAACGGGGCAGCACTCTGATTTTAGAAGCCATGCAGTGGCTCTGGAGCTGGCTGAGATACATACATATGCCTACAAAGAGTCTGAATCTAGCTTATCTTTTCGTTTTCCCAGTAGGATTTCAGCGTTACGTAAAACCGTAGGATTATCTTCGAGGAATGTGCTAAACTGAGTTAAGGGATATGCTGGCAAGCTGGACGCTAATCGACTAGCGGGTGACAGTGAATCATGAAGATGTTAAATAGCAGACATGTGCTTCAAAAGAATGAGATATTATTAAATGTTGGCTCTGTGGGTTATTTATTCAGTTGATGAGTGAATGGCAAAATTCATAAGTTTACTAAAGTAAACAATTCAACAAAAATGTATTACTCACTGAATAATTATTTAATCAAATTGTTTATTTATAGAGTGTAAATAATACATTTACCCGCTTTATCGCTTTATCCCTTATCACAAAGCAAGTATCATTAATTAATAATAGTCGAGTAGTTGTAAGTGCGTGCCGGTGGGAGAAAATCGGTATTAATAATTAAGCCAGTCATAAGCAATTCAAAGCACGCGTTTTACCCAGTTATCAAATACACTTTATCTACACGTATTTTGTAGTTTCAACTAAACACAGCCGTCATGATAACAGTGATTTATATACCTGCCTTATTTTGCGTAATTTATCATGTTTTAATCGTTTGAATGCACTTTTCATCCGTGCGCTAAAGCGATATGTTTACTTTACAGAATTATATTATCCAAGGTGATAGTCAACTAATTGTAATTCATATATTTTTTATATATAGTGAAATTATCAATAAATGCATTATTATTAAAATTCAGTGCCCGGCACAAAATTAGCCAGTGATGAACCTCAATATTATTTGAATTTTTTACACTTTCTATTTAAATCAACCAAATGTTTCATTTAAAAAAATCTTTAAGCTTTCTTCTAGAATATTATGTAAGTATACCATTGATACTGGGTCACAAATAACGATTTATATTAAAAACCCTATTGCCATCTTACAATCAATAGTTTCAGTATATTTTGAATTGTTCGCAGACACATTGACAATTTCCATGAATAAGAGAGCAAAATAATTTAGTGAATTAATGCAATTTCACCACGTTACACATATGAAACTATTAAAAATATGTATGTGTTTCATTCCTCTAATTTAATATGTTCGTATGGCCCTATGAAAGAGTGGGTAGTATACATACTTATCTACTTAATAAGATATGTATTTTATTTAATAAACCTGATTTATTTTTATTTTACTAAAACTAAATAAACGAGCTGAACTAAGTTGTATGCCATCTGTTTTTGAAAGAGTTTCAACGGTGTCTTAAACGATTATACTGAAAGTTGTACGAATTAACGTTTGAAAGATGTTCAAGTTCGTCTGAAAATTCATTGGATCTGTCACATCAAAGCATACGTTTCGCCCATAAAGTATCCTTTCAGCATCACAGTTTCACACCCTATCTGGCCACTCCTCACTATTTCCCTGTGTGCTGCAGACGAAGCAGTAACTGCTCACGCCAGCACTATCACTCCACGTGATGGCTTTCCATCCTTCACTTGCAATAATCTCCAGACGGCTTCACCCTATTCTCGCACTTTTATGTGCTGCCAGAGAAAACAGCGGGGGAAATAATGCCGGGATTCTAGTGTTGCCAGAACAATTTTATCAAAGAAAGCGTTTTCTTTTTTAAACCATGAAATACGGAGGTTTTATTGATTTTTATTTTCAGTAGTAACTTATCCACAAACGTCGTCAAACGCCAATCTGATACTTTTAATAATTAGTGCACTGCAACACTGGAGCGAAAAAATAATTTGAGGAATATTATGATTTTACTGTTTCCATACATATAGTTATACACGTTCCGCCGTTCATTTTTTAAGTTAACAGTTACATTTAATAATACAAGCACTCGTTCAAAATAAATAATGGTTCCCCGCAACGAAAAGATGTTTCCTTTTCAGAAACTTGCATGTATTATCTTGATCAAATCGCCTTAAGCTTATATTGTAACATGCATATTGTCATAAATAAATATATAGTGATTAGTATCATTTAATACATTCGTGAACAGATAGAAAAAACTGTTTTTTAATCATGTATTATATTTTCCGTCACGCAGTATTTTTTTATTTTAGGATGATACTGTCAATACGATAAAAAATCTGGATTTTTAGTCGTGATGAACACACAAGCTGAATTTCGTGAGCTGAATTGAATTTCCGTTATTTCAGAATTACGCTAGTATTATTTTATATACAGAGATCGATGGAGAATGCCGACTCTGTCAAAATTTATTAAATTGGCTTTGAATTTGACTCGTAAAATTCTCTCCTTGTATATATAATCTTTTTATTTTAATCACCAACGACTTGACTCAAATCACCAATTGAAGTTACTGAAAAAAAAACCGCAAAGTTTAATAAAAAGGCATCTGTGTATAATAAATTATTTTATTTTGCCTGAAACTTTTTTTAAATGTCTAAGGCAATCAACATAAACCGAAATATATGACGTTATATTTTACAGATGGCAATCAAACCAACTCGAGGCGTTAAGAAAATTCTCGAATATAAAAACACTGACAATGCACAATGGACGATAAACAAGAGGTCTTTCGGGAGAACCTCTCGTTCTAGGTGAACATAATGAAGGGTAGACATTTTATTAAAATTCCTCAAAAGAGAGAACGAGGGGGGAGGTAGAAATGAAATAATACCTGAAAAGGGGTGAGTCCTAAAGCCCGTAGGACAATTTATTATCGCGGAATACACTCAGAGGATGCTGTTATTAAAAAAAAACTCGCTAAAATTATTATGATATAATTTTAATTCAGAGATATTTCTGGCGGTTCTTGCAGAGTTGGATTTTTTAAAAATAAACAGTATACAGTAAAGTACGGAGCAAAATACATAAAAGTAAAATAGATGGAAAAATATACAGGAAATTTCTGATTACCCGATCAAAATATCCGTAGAACGTCAGATAACTAACTGAAAATCATTAAACCATATATGATACATAAAGTATGATTATGATTTATTTTCGCTCGCATACTGTACACGCAATTTTAACTGTGACATTAAGACATCTTTGCAGTCGGAAATTTTTTTTTTCGTATTATACGTGTGAACTATGGTCAAATAATGCAGCGTTGTATAATCAAAGGCGACAGTTTCTCAGATTAGTGATTTGTTCTTTATATTACCCATTACAAACCAAGCGGCATTAGAGTTGAACGCAGCAATCGGAAAGCGCCCTTCAAAATACCTAAAATGTCCTGTGAGAACCTTCATAAACTTTCACTTAACGTGACCTTTCTATTTTTACTAAAGCATAGTATTGTCGAGCCTTGTTGAAAACAAACCGTATAGCTTACCATAACATGTAATTATTTTTCAACTGAAAAAACTGAATTACAACAGTAATCTACTGGTTCGGCTTATGAACGAATCAATTTAAGGTATTTTAACTGACATTTAAGAGCACACTGGGTATATCATTTGCAATTCACTACATAAACAACTATGAGACTCTATAAACTGCTAACAACAAATGGAGGTAACGTTGACATTACTTACTAAAAACTCGAAATTCCGCACTCTAATTTAAATTTAAATCTAATGTAAAAAATATTAGTAAAACGTATGCAGTCGTGATTTGCGCGGCTGCTAAAGTTAATGTAAGTAGTACAATCATGCTGTAGAACAAACAATACGAAAACTTGTGAATTAAGCGTTAGTGAAATACTATGCGAGTCTGCTTCAGGAGCGGAAATTCAAGATGCCAGAGTACCGGCTCTTGCTGACAGTATGATGACAATGAAGAAGTGAAATTTATTAATACAGACTTAACTAATACAATGGTAAAGTTTTCGCTCACGAGACGTCTGCTGTGAGTTTTCACATAAAGCGATGCGGAAATATTTTCTTTTCAGCCAAAGAAGCATAATACTAATTATACATCGTTTTAAAAATACATGATAAACAATTTTTACTATCGGTAATAACTGATGGAACAGTTTACTATTAATTTACTTATATTTTAGCATGATTTCCAAGGTCCAATAATGATCAATAACACGTACTTAATATCAGTAACACTTATTAAATAAGCGACTAAACGAAAGAAAAAATACGTAAATGCTTGTAATATATGGACCACGGACCGACATCTGATAATATAATAATAAAATAATCCTAACCTACCCATAATGTATTCACAATGGTAACCAAATACAGAAGAATATTTTGAAAACATCGTCAAATATTGTTAGATTTCGATTGTCAAACTCATGTCATTTTATTGAAATCTCCTCACGACAAAATATTTTACATCCATTCATAAGAAATTAATTTACGCATATTCCAAAATATACAACATTTGCTTAATAAGCCTATTTACCTTATTTAAATATTTTTATTTAATCCATAAACACACTGTTGCTCATACGAGTTACAATAATTCTTTGTGTGTAAGCTCGAAACTAACTAACGATATACATTAAATATCCATCATAAAACAGCTTTTTAAGCTTACGCGTGAACTGAATTAGATAAATATCCAGTAAGTGTTATAGTAAAAATAAGTTAAGCAATGTGTCACGACCGGAAGTTATAAGCTGTAGCTACAAAAGACCAGGCGCGAGCGTAAAAGCTCTATTTTTTTTCAAGTACTGGCATCCGCGAATGGATAATCTCAAAATAACATAAAAAATTTTACCATGCATTTAATATTTCACATTAAATATTTCATAAAAATAGTTAAGTTTTATCAAATCGGTTCATATTATTAACTGATTATTAATTTCAGATATGTCTATGTATAAATTACTGACATAAACTAGATGAAATGTTTGATTTTTTTTACACGCCAAGGATAATTGTTTTTACTAAGATGACCTGTCAAACATTGTTATCAGTAAATAAGTATTGCACATTGCTTTAAAAAACACATCAAATCAACACGTGCCACTTTATTCTCCGTGGCAACAATGAAAATATATACAAATTTAAAACGTAAAAACATACATTAAGAGGAGACAGTATTGAAAGTTATTATTTTTACGGCGATCAGAAACTATAAATAACTGTTTTATATATATGAAGACAATTAATCACTTTTAGATATCATTTTATCATGCGAATTGTGTTACAAAACCACTATCATTTACGATCAAGCTTTTGTCTCGTCTTGAACGCCTCCAGTAAACGTTTAGTTTTTAGCCTTAGTAATGTGTCTTTTAACACAGTACTGATACAGTTTTAACTCTACCGACCCTTTTTGGTATCATGGAAATAAAACTCATGGTCCATCTTCGTTCTATTACAGTTCGCATTCAATTTCGTCAGCTGTCGCTTTCATATATGACCCTTCTCAAAACATCTTTTCAAATATCAAGAACTATCTTCCGTTCACATTTTATCAATAAATATTTCATTTGTATCAAAATTGACAATAATTTGATAAAATCAAAATGATGCCACCATACTAAAATGGTGCCCGATTATTCGTAGATACATTATATACTATGTTACAAGACGCAATTGTGTAATATTTTGAAATCTTTTCGGACACAAAAGCGTTAAAACGGTAACTTGGGTGACTCGGCAGTATTTGTCACGTTATAATCGTGACTCGTCGTCCGATAGACGTTCTTGCAGAGATCAAAGAACTGAAATGGTAAAGAAAGAAATGCATTTGCCTTTGTTAAAGCGATTGCATTATTGTGTAATTTAAATCGCTTCAATTTTGACAGCGATCACCTTTTAATAGATGCATAGATACACTGTGGTTGGAAATGACTATAATCCTAAAATAAAACATTTTTTATAAAACGAATGGTATAACTTTATTTTGTTTACACTTCGTAACCAATGATACAATAAACAAACGTCAAAATGTATAATACACAGTACAGCAACTGATTGCTTAGAATGAATCATTTATGAACAATATAAAGCATGTCTTTTGTAAAGATCCTGCTTATCAAAGACCTCGTACGTCGACCTTAGTTCCAAATTTGGCCAGCGGACAACTAAAGTTATCACATCCATTTCTCTATTCAAATGACAATAGTAAGCTAAAATTGCTTATGAATTACCACTTTGTAGTTTGAGTATGCTAAGAGTTTAAGAAAACACAAAACTGCACACCCAAGTACATCCGCTTTTTATTCATTACTCCACGATATACTACTATAAAAAAAAAGTTACGGTGATGGATAGAAAATAATCGACAGAAATTTTAAATAACTCAACTATTTGCGCGATGTTTGAGGTGGGCCAAAATTGTCTAACAGAGATTTTTGGATATATCTTATTATGGTGTTCACATTGTAATTTGAACATGAATAAAAATTAAACAAGAAGTGTTAGCTATTAGTGATTGACCACAATACATCTTCACACTATGGAGATTCCGAGCGACTACATTAAAATAGATATCCATATTTATAGTACATCCATGGGGATACGTATGTTGCTTGGCAATAATTACAATAAAAGTAATAATGCTGTACATTTATAGCTGCTGTGATAATATATTCAAATATTAACTTTGCCATACCATACATCTCATGAGCTATGATAAAATTTATGATATCTTTGATTTATTAAACAAAGAAATAAAAATGAAGTCTTATTATTAAGTAATAAGTTATTTTAAGCCAAATCTCAATGCAATAAGAATCGTACGATCAAATCATTATTGGTTTAGAAGAGTGATTCTTAACCTTTTCGGAAAAACAGAAAATGTTTAATAAAGAGCGGATCACTAAAATCACTAAAGCATAAAATCTAACCTGTTTGAAGTCATAAAATATTAAATTGAAAATTTCAGATTCATTTATTTTATAGATTATTGTCATAATTTAAGATACCACGTATAATAAGTACAATCGGATATGGGATATTGCATGCGTCGTCTAGGTGGCTTATTTTCAGGAATTTATTTTTCTTCTACGCTCAGTGCTATTTTCGGCAAGTTTAAAAAGTAGATGTTACAGATCGATGCGAACTTTAACACCCATTGTAATAAAAATGGTCTATAAATCAAAATAAAAACCTGAATTTTATTTAAAAAATTATACTAGTCGAGAGCGCATTATCGAAATCGACTTAGAATTTCAAATTACTTAAAATATGTTCGCATTCAAAGTATCATTATTTGCAATTTAAACTTGTTTGTTCGTTACAATATCTTATCTGAAACTTGGATTGCGAATATATATAACGATTTCCAATGATAATGTATATACATACACTGATAAAAATTAGTATTTGTTTAATATTAATACATATAGCCTGAAAGAGGATGTGAAAGTATACAAATTCCAAACAATTTTAAACTTTAAGATTATTTATTGCTAAGTAGCCGACTACACATATTTCATAAGTAGAATATAACAAAAAAAATATTTATAATATATATTTAATCACCGAAAGCATTTTAAAAAGGTAATGATTATGATGGCCATAAACTTACTATGACGCTTACTAAATCCACCATTTATGTATTAAATTCTGTTATTTATGATAAAAAACATATATTTCGTATGTCAAGTCAAATTTCAATAATCGAGCATCGGCCAAATTTATGTCACAAGTATCGCAATATTATCACTGATATTAATATGGGATATCAACTCAAATGCAAGATATAAAAAAATGTTAGGTTTAGTCTGTTAATATTTACCAAATTCTACGATAGCGTCAAAGTTTTAGGAACTTTCCCATCATAAAATTTCCTTCAAAAAGGTTCGTCGTAAAAATAAACATTATTTCTGCACTATACAGGCCGCGTTTATTGTTCCTAGTAGAGAAGTTTTCATGTGATAATGACTAATTATCATCCCTTCAAATGATAGCCGTAGGAAAAGTGCATGAAAACTTTTCAAATGAAGACTAAACACGGTACGATGGGAGACTTTATACACCTAATGTCGTGAAATGTTGAAATGTGAGAGCTTGCCTTCCGGCAGAGTAATTAACAAAACGAATACTAGCAGAAATCTTGTTAACTATCTACGTAAAACAAATTTAGAATACGTTTCAAAAACTGATTATCTTGAGAGATGTTATACTATAATGTTTTAATTTAGTTAAGCGCAACAGCTCATATACGATATATAATCCTGCGTCGCTATGCGAGAATAATTTCACACTATATTTCAATATAATAAATAAATTACATATCAATTATTATAACTAGATTTATATTTAAATATACACACCCTTACATTTCATATTAAATGCTTTGCTATCATTGTACAATATTGGGGAGTAACACAGCAGAACATATATTTTCATAGTGGTAATTATTTTTTGTTAGAGTAGAATTATTCAGTATTGTCTAAAAAATCACGGCACTGATACATTAATTAAAAATAAAATAAGAACATAACTAAGTGTGTAGTCATTAGTTAAGCTTGCGTAATAGACTTTGTGAAGTTGCATCATGATAATATTTTTACTCACCAACCGTTCTGAACCACGCGTGTTTGATTCCTGTAATATTCCTGCATCATACATAAATGAATATATTTGAACTCAAGACATCCATTGTGTCCAGCTATCGACATTATTTGCGAGATTAAATGTGTGAATGGCTTACAACTTATCCTCGTACAAATATGTGCCGCTACAGTCATACACCATAAAAATACGTATATCCTCTCTTGGAGCGGAAATTTTAGCTTACTCTAGCAATTATGGTAGATTATTTAAAAAATATGTTTCTCTACATAATAGTAAATAATACAGTTTCTTTCTTGTTTCCTTTTTCGAAGCATCAAGAATGCGAGTCTATGCACAATTTTTAAATCGCTGCTATTCATTTCATATTGTATAATATCGTGGTGTAAAAAAAGCAATGTTTTTTATAGTGATAATATAAATATTCCAATAAAAACACTTCCAAGCTCGATTACCATACATAAAGCGTTCGTGAATCGCAAACTGAATTGAGTCAACCAAATATTTTAATCACAAACAATTTTTTTTGTTAACTATTTACATTTTTTCATATATAGTTTACCAGATTTTTTTTTTTTTGTTGTTACATTTTTATGATTCACTCAACCAAAACTAAATGAATCAGTGGTGAACTAAATTGTATTTGTATTCACCAATAACCATCTATTGTGATTTTTTTTTTGATGACATTACGTTGAAATGTTTTACTTTAATAATTCTAAATGAATTATACAACAATTTACCTAGTAAATTTACCGCTTCCGCGCGTAAAAACAATGTGCATGAAATTCTCATTCGTATACATAATAAGTATATTATGCAATGGAGATCGATTACGATTGACTTTTTTCACATTGTAAACAACCTTTCAAGTCATGCGTGCTTGACCTCCAATTAAGATACAAAATAGGGGTGTCTTTGTTCATAAATGGTATCAGTACATACATATAGTTTTTGTAAATACACATGGCAACACATGACATATCTTTAGGATGTAGTTAGTTATGAGTTATTTGTAACAAACAACTGCCAATTATTGAAAATTTATTGAAATCGTTGATTGAATTAGGTAATGATTTTGTGTTTACAGAAAATGCGAGCTCGATTTCCAGATCAGCCTGACTTTTTTAACGCCAAAAATACTGAACTGGATGCCTGTTTGGTTGGGCAATTTTTTGAAACCCGATTCTAGTGAAAATTAATCTGTCAAGACACGAGCCCTTTTCGGCAGAAGATCGTAAGCGGCAATTTGATGAATTGGCAATGAATTTTTTAGGTAAATAAATATTCATCTTATTTTGTATTAATTGCTGCCTATCGTATATATTACTGCCAAACTATAAAAATAATGTGATATTTCAATATCGCATATATTATGTAATCCGTCGCTTCTTTCCCAAAATAATTAGAATATGCAACAAGATATGGTTTCATAAAAAGAAATTCGGCTTTTTAATAACGTTCGTCAAACAAAAAAATCATTAATTCAATACAAAAGTGACCATATTCGCTTATTTCAGACAAATAAAAGAATTGTTTTTATGCGTACTTCGAACAAAAGCAGGATTATCGAACTAAACAATGCAGGGAGATAACTTTTTTTACGAAATCTCAGCCCTGTTATTTCGATGGCGCCACTTACAACAGATTGTATCATTAGAATTGCACCGCGGAATCGCTTTATGTATAATAATTCTTTTTTTAGATTCCCTCGCTCGCAATGGCGCCAAATAACGCTCGACTTTCCAGTACTAAAGATTCCAAAGAATAGGCATCGCCACATCGGTACACTGAACCGATATTTAAATACACACTTACAGTGTTCATAGATTGTACGTTCTCTTTGTCGTTTGAAAAATAATCCAAAATTACCGCGAGCTAGTTTATTTTAAAATGGACAGATGTGAACTAATAAAATTTAAATTTGGAATATGACAAGAAAACAGCATCTTTTTCTACATACAAAACAGATGGTTAAAATTAAGTGTTATTCCGAAATTGTTCTCATAAAAAATTATAAATAAATACGATTATAATAACATTATTACAAAAAAGAATTGGCAATATATGTGTCATACATGATACGGTATTGACACACATGATGTGTGTATTAAGAAGTATCAACCATCTTACAAAAAATAAACCTACTACAATTTATTTCATCAGTTTACTGTTTTATTCTTATTGAGAGGCATGTATGTATCAACATTATGTTTATTAAGTAGCCAAAAACGAACCAATACTAACTCTACTTAAATTTATTGAATTTGTCTGTCGTTTATTGCACAAAATAAATAAAGTGACAGCTTACGTATCGAATAGAAAAGTATTGTAATATGAGACATAAAATCGTTGTTCATAAGATGCTTAAACGAATAAATAAACATTCTTATATCGATTTTCAAGTCGCATTCGGAATGTAATAAGTGTCAATGCATACGTTTTTTTCGTTGAGTACACTTTATGCAGTGAAGATGCCAATAAATTGCACAACAAAGCAGCGATTGTTTTGCAACAAAACAAATAAATTTGTCTCGAGTGCTTCGGGAAGACTTACATTGCACGTTCGCTAATCTCATAAAATCGATTTATTCACATTCGTTGTGGAGCGCGACGCAGCAGGTTACTTGAATGAGTATGACATATTATTATACAATACATACTCACAACTGAAACTGGATACATTTTAAATAATTTTATATTATTCCCGAAACGTCAATCAAACTACCCATTTTATAATATTCTGCGTATATTAATCGTTAATCTCATACTAATAAATGTATTATGAGGTTATGGTGAGTAACTAAAGCCTATCCATATTCAGCCATTTTTCTTCTCCTGTACAAACGCTGTCATATGAGGCGGTGAGTTGCAAAAACTCTTCTTGACGATTTTGTACAAAAATGATGTATGAATGGCATTTTCTGCTTTAACTTAAAACCTATGGAGAATGCCGGGTGAGAGTTTCAAAAAATATTTTATTTCGTTAGAAAATCATTTACAAAATTTGGGTCACTTGCAAAAACAAATGTGGGCGAAAATTGGGTTTCAAAAAGTATCCAAGCCGATGTCGGATATTTCATTATATTTTTGATTTCGCTTCACGGCGACGATAGACATGTAAATATAACCGTAGTTACTATTATAGA
>JAGVSQ010000221.1:10757-25832 GCA_022683975.1 Rhyacophila evoluta
GGCAAATATCCTAAAATTGAAGGCGGTCGATTTGAAGGAAATAAAACCATAAAGCCCTTTATAAATAGGTTAAATTATAAACACTTAAAGCAAAATGGCAGCAGCAATTAAAAGATCCATATAAAATGATTAATATGAACCCCGTTATTCGTTATTAGATCTATGAGAATGAAATTAATCACTTACAGAGTTGCGTTTATTCATTGGAGGAGAAAATACAAATCCCGGGCGGGCTTCTGACTTCCGGTGTCACATTAACAGGAAGCGTTGTGCGCATGTGCTCCTGTACTTCCTAAAATGACGGGCGGAAGTTGCCATAATATGTCGATTTGACAGAAGCCCTCAATCTTTCTACAATAAGTACCAAAACTAAAAGTTAAATGATGTTTTTTTTCTACTCCAGTTCTAAATCGTGAAATGGGATTTTATAAATACGTGATAGCATAGGGATTAATTAATATTATGTAACATTAAGGATGAGGTGTCTCTCACTTGTTTATGGTTTTTAATATCATAAAATTCAATAGCCAACGTTTTTTTTGTAGTCATCATTATTGTCGGCTTAATAAACCAAAAGCAGATTCCAAGAACTTTCTTTAACTCCTCCAATTATCCAGGTGTCAGTTACCCTTACATTCTTTCTGAAACTATTCAGCGTTTGAAATTAAGTCTGCTAGTCAGCTGAACGTGACCTGCCATTCAAAACATAGCAGAAAGTTAAGCATTTCACATATTTGCCATGTGGCCTACTCAGTCTTCAAATTTTGGTGAATGTCGATATACACTACCTTCGGTGAAAAATATAAGAATCCAGATTGTCGTATACACCATTTATCATATTCCAGGGATAGTCCATAATTATTCTGTACACACTTTTCCCTTCATATGCTATACACATATCAGTATTTTGAAAAAATCAGAACTTTTATGCAAATATATCAACGCATGTTTTTGTTTAGATTGTATTTACAACAGTATTAATGACAGTTAAAGTTTGTGAATACATTTATGTAAGTCTTACCATCGATATTTTGTAATAATTCTCACATGTTACGTAGGTATTATCAAAATATTTACCGCTGGTGAAAGTACCATGAGAATCACATAATGATGACTGTAAGTTGACAACTCTTATCAAACATCCGTTAAATTGTTCAGGAGAACCAAAAACCCTTATAAAAAATAAGTATTGGGACAATATTGAAAATGAAATACACTGTTTTAAAATGAAAATAAAGATTTCTTCACTCCAAAGTGTATTACGATTATACGTAGGTCAGACTGATAGTTTTGCACTCCTGGCCACTCATAAATATTTATTATATATATATTTTTTTAAATATAGAATTTCATTTATAGAATGCAATAGCTTTTGGCGAGATATATTTTGTCAATATTTTTTTATGACTAATAGAAGTTCACCTTTCGCAATGACACGAAAAAAAATTTGGAGCGGTGATATTTACGATTTCAAAAATTCTCTTTTTTCCACAAGAGTGCAATGTTTGCCTTCAAAATGTTTTTGGGGTTAAAGCACGTTGATGCGTTTATATGCTGAAGTTCATTGTGGTCCTGTTTCTCTCTATGACCAGATTTGTGAAGGTCGTCCGTCAACTGCGGTCATCGAGAGAAATGTGGCTACTGTCAGGCTACTGATTGAAAAAAACCGGCGGATCACCTATGACGAATTTTGTGGACATTTAGAGATCAATTAATCAATCATAGACAAACTCAAAAGATTTTGCTTGACAATGACAGAAAGCTTTCTTGCCGCTGGATTCCCTATCTACTCACATCAGACCAGAGAGTTTATTTTGATTGATGCAAAAAACATGTTGCAGAAATTTTACTATGGATATTCAAATGCTGTTTATGGCATTACAACAGGAGACGGAACATGGATTTATTGTTACGATCCGGAAATACACAACAGCCCGATGAATGGGTCTTGAAAGGTAAGAACAGATCAATCAAATTGGGACAAGGCAGAAGCGTTGGGAAAAAAATGGTCGCGAGTTTTTTCTCTCAAACGAGTCATGTCTGGTCCCTAGAAAAACATAAAATAGTCAATTATGAGTAGTACACGACTATTTATCTGTCCAGTTTTCTTGAAAAAATTTGCGAGAAGCAATCAAGAAGCTGCATCCATCTTGCACCACGACAATGTTTCCTCTCACACTACGAACCGTACAAAGGCATATTTGTGTTCTGAGAAGGTGGAGTTCGTCACCCACCCTGCTCACAGCTTGGACCACACACTCCTCGACTTTCCTTTCCTCAAAATCAATGTTTTACATTCACATGCCAAAAAAGGCAATAATGACTTTCAACCAACACGTCGAAAACATGCCCTCAGATGAGTGGGCCTTTTGATTTGAAAATTGTTTGTGCGAATGACGAAGTGTTTAAAATAGAACGAAGAATATTTTGAAAACCAATAAATATATTAGTTTTATTTATGAGTTACGCAAGTTTCAGTATGGCCTATGTAGTAGCACCATGATCACAATAGATCTAGCAGGGCTTTTTACGAAAAACTGATATGTTTTCAAAATCGTGAAATCATGAAAATCGAGTAATAATTTTGTAATAATTTTATAAGAAAAATAGTAATGATTTTGTTCAGTTGGTATATTTCTAATTCAGCAAGATTTTTTTTATGATGCAATAGACAAACTACCTCCCTTAAAATAGATACATTCAAATCACGGGAATTATAATTTATGAAACAAACACCAGATGTCAGATTATTTTGATGGATAAAAATAAAATAACAAATAAACGGCTAGCAATTGAAATTTTATTTACACTTTTTAATTAAAACACGCTAAGCAATAATAATTAATTATTTACCATAATATTTACATCGAGGTATCTTCAAAGACCAAAAATAATTTTTATTATAACAATAGCCAAAGACAATTATGGTAATTTATTATTATTATAATATTATATTCTGATATGTAATTTTTTGATAGATATAACAATAGTTTTTATATAATATTTATTGTAAATACATAGCGGAATTTGATTAATTTAATAATACAACCGTGTGGTTTTTAACTAGGAGATATTAAGAATGAACGGACTAAATTTCGCATTATAGATGTACCAATAAGTCAAATGTTTTGTAAGAGCTTTACACATTAATTTTTGGATATTTTTCGAGTTTTTGGACAATGATGAGTTTAGTTCCATGTTTAACCATCATATGATTTAAATTAATACACCTTACATCTACAACCGTAGAATAAGAATAAAAATTATAACTTGTTCATATCAACTCTTCAATCTCAATTTATTAGTCCGAATTTTCAACTTTGAGTTACAGTCAGAGTGTGTCTCTAAGCTTACATATTGAATTGGGGGCATATTAACTTCTAAAAATAAAAGTTCTAAATGTGCTGAATTAATAAAGGTACTTGGATTATTTATAGAAAAACATTTAAATTGTAAAATACAACAGAAACTAGATTTAAAAACTAGTAAATGCTGTAATGACTACTGGGAATCATTATTTATAAGGCAATGTGAGAACAGACAATGCAATCTCTTATCAAATCATAATGTGCAAATATTAAACATCGTCGGATTCGGATTGGTCACATACTATTATCAATTATTTGATTTTAACCCTAATTCTGTAGAATCTTTAACTTATGTTATTAAATTGAGCCAACATATTCAGGCCCCATCCAAACCATCTGAATTATGTATTTGAACACTCTTTGACTCACACGTTTTGTTACTTCATAATTATATTATGAAGTATTTATTTATAGATTTAAGATATTTTCTAAGGTGAGCAGTCAACGGGTACGAACATAGGTTTATAAATACTTCTTCAATTTATAGAGCCTTTACTTTGTGCTATAAAATCAATTATTATAAAAATAAGATATTGAATTGCGAGCACACTACCAGGGAGATATTTATTTATATATCACTTAGCCCTCATTCTACTTTCATATTTGAAATTAATGGTTGCATTTATAATGTATTCTTTAAAGTTTTTTTGTCATTTAGAAATCTCAATAAATAACCTAACTTATTCAACATGTATTACAAAAGAATGGTGCTACTTGGGGCAGGCGAAAACCATTTTAGTCCATCGCTGACAGACAAATACAGAATCTCATTATTTTTCTAGATGTCTATTTAATGAGAAGTCATAACTAATTTCATAGCAAAATGTTATATCTTTAGATATTATAACATAATTATATAAGAATTTGAATTTTAAATAAGCGAAAAATGATCATGTGTCAAAGATAGCAATAAAAACGTAGCTAATTATGCTTTTATCAAAACACTCTACTATTAGAGATTAAAGGGAAATTATTTAAAACAAGATGAAGAAAAGGTTGATATTTTCTTGTATTAATAACTCAACTTAGTTCCCTTTTCCAAAATACCACAGAATATAAAATTAAATATTAAAATGGCTACACTCTGTCAAAGTATCCATGCAAAACTAATATTTATTGATATAAATGTAAATTGATGACCAAAAAAATAATCAATGCCTGGTACTTACAGGTAAATAACATTTATTTGACGAATTATAAAACCTCAACAAATTATTAGTGACAAAAATTATCTATTGCTCCGAGAAACATGTAAATTAAAAATAGTAATTATCAATTAAATGCTACAATATTTTATTCACAATATATTTATTATTAAACCTACAAATACGTATAATTTTTGGCGAATTTTGTGCATTGAATTATTTCATAATATTATTATTTGTACCTACCTCATATACGAAAAAATCTCTGGCCTATTACTATAGCTTACATTGATTTTCCACATAACAATTAGTAAATCAACAATATATAGAATATGAAAAAGTTCACATAATAAACGTAATTATATTTCAACACAAAAAAACCATTTAATAAAATCTTCGACTTTTAAAAAAATCTTAAATATAATATTCTATAAGACGTATTTTTATTTGGGGTAAGTATTTCTTATTTTCTACTAATTACATTATATTTTTAATATTACTACCTATTTTATTCTTTTGGCCTGGTAAATGGTAAAATTAAATTTACATTACAGTATTTTATTTATTACACTGGCATGCTTTAATATTAATATTATAATAATAAAAATAGACTTTGGTTTTATACATGTCATTAAATGATAACAATTGCAATATAAAGTGGTAATCGCTCTTAAAGACAGATAATTGAGCACTACAAAAAATAAGTGCAGAAACACTAAAACAAAAAAATTCAATTTTTAATGATACATTTAGAAAGAAGATAGATTTATTGATTTTTTCTATTGGTGTTACTCGGCATCTAATATACTAAATATACCCTATTAAGTTCAGCAGTTGAATTGTTTTTAGAACAATCATCTCAGAAATATATTATTCTATAAACGAAAACATCTAAATGAGATCAATATTTCATAAAATACAATGCTATCAAAAATTATATTTCAATAATTTCCTAATGATTTAAATGTACTAAACGCAAGTCCTTTTGGGAATTTAAATTGAGAAGTTAGCCAATAATATTTACTTTATATGTATTTTTGTTGTACACATTCATTTCCATTAAAAATCAATTTCATCTACAATGCGTATCTTAATAAACAGTAAATGCATCATATCAAGAACTTTATTGCTCAGAAAATTATAAAAAAAACGTTGACTTTCAATTATCTCCATTCAGCTCATTCTTAATCTGAGATCATTTGAAGTATACATCACATGAAAACATGAAAATGTTTGTATTAGTGATTTTGATTGCAAATTAAAAATGTGTATTCTATATATCATTGTTTTGGCGATTAGGGTTTTTCGCATAGGTACATTTGAATTTTTACATGGAATACAATATAGTAGAGTATTATGCATCAAATTGTGCTGTCATATGATCATGATGTATTTCAAACTTAACATGAAAACTGTATAAATCAGATTGTGGCTGGTAATTGAGTCTGTTCATTATATGATATCACATGATCAGCATTACAATAATTCTAAGAATTATAATTCTCAATATAAAATATATACATTCGATCATTAAAATATGAGTGTATACATATACCATTACAATTATAGAATAGCTACAACCAAGACTTAAATAATATAGAATTCGTTAAGATTCATATGCATCGAGTATGTGTGAAAATTTCAAAGAATATGCCTTAATGAAAATGACGATTCACTATTTAATTTATGTATATATTTTTCATGATGCATATCTTGGATAAGTGTACAAAGTATAACTCGATACTAGATAACACAAAATTTGGCCAACCAATTTTAAGGTACTTGTTTACAAATGAAAGCAAAAATTTATGATAATACCACTAACTTTCATCTCCATCATACGACACTTAAACTTCACAGATTTGGTTAATTCGTAGATCAGGCAAATCTTATTGAAATACAAAATGTTTTAGATAGATCATTTTGGGTTAAAAACAGTTTTTCATCAAAGAGCTGTTTTTAAAATTTATATTCTTGTCATATTATTTATGATTTATTGATTGAAAACATTTTATTGATGTACATTGAAACGTACTTGTATATAATATTTTAACTACCTTTCCTTTTCACAAACCATAGTGGCATTCATTTCGCTGTGCAAATAATTGTTGACAGAGAAAATGCAACGGAGATATTTGAAAAGTTTACGTTAAAATACTGTCAAATACTGCACGCACCTCCTACACGCATGCGACCAATTATTTCTTTCAAAATCATCGATATTCATTTCATAATCTATCTGATTTTAGATTTATTTACTTTCACATCTTTAATTGTTTCAATTGTAGGTTCGCTTTCTTTTTTCGAGGACGATGTACTAAAACTACTTGTTGAAAACAGTTTCTCTATACTCGTGAATTTCTTTGTAGAAATAACAGCGATTGGTGTTGAAGATGAAATTGTGAGTTCTGAAGAGTTGGAATAGAGGGAGGCATCATCACTTAGCATGGCAGTCTTTTCACCATCATCCATTCCAATGAATGTCTCATTTCCTATCTGCGAGTCTCGTGAGCACATCGGAATCGCATTTGACCATTTACCATTTCTAAAATGAAAAGAAAATCTCACTATATATGATATCACTCACTCAGACTCAATATTTAGTTGAAATATACTATTAATTGTAAGATCAATACAAAAATAATATATGAAATTATATAAAGTCTCAAAAAGTTAAAACAATCACGAAAGAATCAATAGTTCATTCAAACTGATTGAAGAATTAAATTAGAAATTCAAATAACATTACCTAAGACACCTCAACATGGCAGCTCCTTTGAGCTTAAGTCCGGGCTCACAAGTGAAGCTGATAGTTTCACCGATTTTGTAATAGAATTTTACCGAAGACATCCTGCCTGATATAGTAGTCCCAGGATATGAGCATGCTTGGATACCTGTCAA
This sequence comes from Rhyacophila evoluta, assembly GCA_022683975.1. NCBI lineage: Eukaryota > Metazoa > Arthropoda > Insecta > Trichoptera > Rhyacophilidae > Rhyacophila > Rhyacophila evoluta. The sequence goes on from JAGVSQ010000221.1 coordinate 18,172, forward strand.
GTTAATATGTATACATCCTTTTATATATTAATGACTTTTATAAGATATCACCCCGCCTACTGCCACATTATTACTTCAATAAAAACAATTCATTATATATGCAGTAATGACAATGATGTTGATAATTGCGAATCGACTAAAGATGAGGACCCATCGTATTTCTTGACTGAATCTATGGAAATACAGGAGACAGCAGAAGAGGAAAGCATACAAATAGAAATAGAATCTGAAGATGGGCATTAATTATTGAGATTAATTTTGTAAACCAAAAATTAATTAATGGATAAATTTTTCCAAACAATAATTACATATTGGGCGTACTGGGGACGCCACATAAAAAAAAACACATCTTATACTGTACGTCGAAGGTGAAATGTGGCAAGGAGTGCACGTTTCATGAGAAACGTAAAGGTTTCAAATCTGTAAATCGAATTATCTTCAAAACAGTTACTATTATAAATAAAATTTTTAGTATATCTTTCTAAAATTAACCGATATATACAAAAAACCGTATTAGTGACTTTTGATGCTGCATATTTGTTTTTTAAAAACTCCAATATCCATACCTAAAATCAGCTTTTTTTTTTTTTGCTTTCATTTGTCTATTTTCCCGGACTAAATCAGCATTTAGTTAAATAATCTTACACTTGGGTGTTTCTCCACTCCATCTAGCATTGTCTTGGCATGCCACTATGGGTTGACCCTGCATCATATGAGCAGGGTTGCAATTGAATTGCACCACATCGCCCGCACGGAATGGTGCTCGTCCCAGCAAATAACCATTCAATGGAGCCTGTGGGGCAGGACACGATACTTCTGTAATGGCCAAAAATATTCGATTAATAATATAAGTTCCACATTACAAATTGTCAATTATTCTTCGATACATTAATGTTGAGGTAACATAAGGTGACAAAAAACTGAAAAAAATTTAACAATATATCACTGCCATAGATCATGTGATAAAAAAATTTAAGAAGTTTAAAAACGTATTTTTCATGTCCTGTTAAATGAAAACAATTTTTCAAAATCACTAGACTCGTTACAAACTTTTTTTTCTCACTGTGTATTTAAATTCAACATTAACAGATGCTTCAAAGTAAATTTGTAAGTATAGTAAAGTAAGTTTGTTTTGTCTTATCATGTAATCAAATTGTAACTTTACAAACCTATACATGTGGGGAATGGATGTGCCCAATCTCCACTTGGCAAACATAATGTCTCTGCAGACCCTCGGAGTCCCCATCCTGGAGCACAACTGAACGCTGCTCGACCTCCAACCCCTCGAGACACCACTGATACCCTCAACTTACTTGTAGGGCCTACTCCGACAGTTACTTCTCCACATTCAACACCTGAAACAATTCCAATACTATTTAAATTGTCCACTCATCATAAATACACCCCAATAAAAGTTTTTATAGAAGAAATGGTTGACAGCAGTCACTACAAATACATATGGAATCAGAATATTATGTTGACTTTTAACTATCTATAGAATTTATTCTCCAAACTGACAAATGGAAACATTACGCAACGTACCATCTAAATATCAAATGACTTTATATCTATTTATTTTAATCTCTCTTGCTTTTTTTCTCATTCTTCATCTCCTCTCCTCTTTATTCTACATATCCATTCTAATGGTGAACCATGCAGATACCATACAGTGCTTCTAAGAATTTTCATACCTTGCACATATTTTTACTTTTCTCATCATCCCAGCTATAGCTTTAATATTGAGAACATACAATAAAGTAAGCCAAATGAAATTACTTACTCTCACACAGAGGCAACGGAGCACTCCAATTTCCACTGGGCAGACAAGCCAGCTGTGCTGCACCAATCAAGGAGTTCCCATTTGCACACGAGAACATTACTTCGGCGCCCATTTTTGTTGATTGGCTACTTGAGATAAGGCCACGACGGAGTGGTAATGGTGCACAGTGAACAGCTGTAAAAATATTTATGTCCAGTTACAAATTTCAAATATATCACATTTTTAAAACATTTTTTGACACGCTATCCTTTTAAATAATTCTACAAAAACAATTCTGGTGCTATTCAAATTATAAATTATATTTTGATAAATTATAGATTTTGCTCACCAATATAAATCAACAAAACATGAAACTAAATGACCAGAGAACATGTGTTTCAAAATTTCTATTTTTTGACTGGCTGTAAGTATTTTTTTTATTTTTTTTACTAATTTGCTTCAAAATTATTGCAAAAAAACACTGTGAAATAACATTGTTAAATAAATATCTTTTAGTTAAGTAATTCTTTAAATAGTACAATAAAAAAAACAATGGGAATCTAAAGCAATGTAAAAAGATCATTATTTACCTTCGACGGAGATTTCAACCTGATGACTCTGTCTAGCAGGTGTCATGCAAGTAAATATCCCCGAGTCATCATGAGTAGCGTGAAACACACTTATTCGGTATTCAAGTTGACTGTCACGACCAGGATCGCTTGACCATCCTTCAGGATACTTCCTAAAACAAAAGATAATAAGTTTTCAACATCATAATTTTTTATAGATTATACTAATCTTTATGCATTAAATAAATACTATTTTCTCTAATTAACTCGTGGTTTAATAACGTTTGAATAGAATGAGCCGTTTACAAACAATTATGCATTCATGTCTAGGTATTTTTAGGTGTTTCAATAAGATAAATTTTTCCCTAAAATTATGTGGAATAAAACAGCAGCATAATAATCCTCATTCAACACCCGTTAATACGTTAATATCAAATCTTTTTGCACCTGATCTGTTAATGTAAATTTAATTTTGCCTTCATCCTATATTCTTAACAATATTTAGTAAATTTCCGCACCTGTACTCATGGCTAACATTCCATTTGGGATTTCCAAACCTTCTCATCCAGAGACACTCCATATGCAGGATAGTTCCAGGATAAACAATAAGGCGGCCGTCATTGCTCTGGGCTATTGGACCAAGTTGGTGACGGAAAAGAATCGTTGGCGGTTTTTCCACTGTAAAAAATTTATTGACAATTGCATCACCAAGAATGTTTTTTTACTATTTTTTTCTGATTTTACCATATTATTTAAAGTATTTTTTTCTTAGTGTTATCAATCAAACCAAATACTCACTTGCGTAGTCACACTGCTGATTCAGTCCAAAGCATGAAGGTTTGCTGCCATCCCAGTCTCCTCCAAGGCATTGTCTTTTGTTAGGACCAACCATCGCATACTTCCCAATGTCAACACACCTGTCATAAATAATTTAAAAAGTGATTTCTCTGATACTTAATTTAAGAATATTAAATAAAATTTGAATTATGAATCAATGGAGAAGAATACATCAAATAGGAACTTCACGACAATACTAGGTAGCACGCACCATACTTTCATCATCAAAACCATTCAAAATTTCAAACAAAAATATTAACAAAAGTACCAAATGGCAAATAATTTATAATGTATGTACCTGGATACCAAAACAGCACTAGCTGGAAACTCAACAACTTCTTCTTTGATTTCCAAATCATTATAGAATGAGACAACATTTGGTTCATTATTTCTAAAAACACATGTGCCATTTCCTATCAGACTGGAAGGTGCCAGGTCTTCTTCTTCTGTAGTCAAAATAAATCATGAAGTTGAACAAATAAAGTTAATCATAATATTGACTCAATTCAAACCAAAAGGAGAGCAAAAATAAAAGCAACACATTATGAAGAATTTATTCAATATTAATTCAATCAACTCTATTAGTGGCTTACTCACCACAGGATACACTCTTTCCAATCCAATTGCCGCGTTCACAAACAATCTTCCACGTAGAGCGTTCACCCATAATGGAAGCGATGCATCGAAATGTCACCTCGGTGCCGTGTGGATAGCTTCCTGATGTATTCATCGGAGCTCCGTCCCGATAAATCAGTGTCCCTTGAACCCTATGGAAGAAATATTCTCAAATAAGATGGGATTTAATAAAATATATTTTTTTTACTTAAATGCATGTATTCGTAAAAATAATTAAAAAATAACATACAGTATAATAAACAAATATACATATTTATTCGACAATCAATAATTTGACACATCAAAAAAGAATCATGAAGTGATTACCAGTCAGAAATTTGCAGTTGATTAGTTTAAAATGCGATTGAAATACATCTCCTTATTTACGGCTTAGTAAAGATAAATATGTTTACTATTTATCAAGATACACAAATTGTCATATCGTCGGATTAGAACTGGTTCGTACAAGAGGTGAAAAACAAATGTCATTTAAATACATGCAGGTAAATAAATATATGAAGGTATCTTAGCTATTTAAAGCCATATGATAGCTGTAGTATAGGAGTATAAAATTACAATATATAATATTGAATAAATTATCTAATTAATTGACACACAGATTGTGTTTTCAAATCACGCTCTGTGGATATTCGATAAACCAATCCTAAAGCGACGATATAATAAATCGGCAAAGTAATAAACATTTTTTTCCATTAATTTACATTCATAATCAGTTTGTTCACAACATAGTAAATAAATCACCCGGATGTATTCACTTCTAGTATAATATTAATTATAGATGCACTACAGAACTGAAGAAAAACTGAACTTAAATAAGATTATAAAAAGCTAAGAGAATCAAGAATGATAGATAATTCAAAATCAAAAATGAACAAGATAAAAAAGCATCTATCACAAAAAAGGAAACTTGAATTTAAATTGTCTTATTCACACAGTACTTTTACTGTGAATTGAACATTGTAGAAGCACGTTTCAAACGATTGCTACTTGTAATATGAAATATTATTCATCATTATATATTGAGTAAATTTAGACAATCCAGACAGATTCTAGACCATCAAACATACACTACAAGTTCTTTGAATAATGAATACTAAAAACTCCATCTCTATGATTAAAGTTTCCGGAATAAAATGAGCATTCTATATATTTCATGTGCCCCATGCATAAAAATATTAAAAATTAGAAGAAACACCATTCAAAAGAAGTTTCATAAATTTGATTGATATGGATGTTTTTTAATATGGTCTCAAATGAATGAGTTGAGCAATTGGCTAACAATCAACTGTCCAACAAACCATTTAATGCCACTACATCCATCCAATACTTGATATTCATCGCATACTAGATAAAATCTGTAAAGGTAAGTCTTCTCTTTGTGATTATCCATATGTTCTAGATGCGGAACGGACACCGTTTAAAAAACTCAATTGCGATATTTTTTTATTATAAGAATTAAATTGCATCGAAATATTAATTTGGTTTTTTCGAAACTTTTTGAATAGTCATATCATTTTCATAACTATAATTATTATAAATATACTATACCTAAGATATAATATTAACGCAGGCATTCTATTATTAGATATAAATAATATCTCTGATACCTCATATGAAATGCTACCAAAACCATTGTCTATTCATAACCGTATTTTTTGATGAAATCAATTTATTAAATCTATCAAAGCATTTATCAAGTAATTTGAAAACTTTCTGTATTATTATGGTTTAATACAATTATATGCTGTTAGAAAATGAAAAGCAAAACAACCATTTTTTTTTAAATTACTGTTCAAGATGTGAAACTTAATAAATCTAACATATTTATGCAAAACAAAAGTGGACATGCAGATAATAAATGAAAATAAAAAAGGTGACAACATTCTAAATGACTCCAAAATCTGAAAATAGTAATTTATTAAACATCATGAGATGACTGATATGAAATGAAAAAAAATGATATATGAGCAAATACTTAAAACATTTACGTTTTGAATTACTGATACCTCTTATGACTGAGTTATTATTTAAGATTGACCAATACTCATCTCTATCACTCCATCAGTAATGTATTTGATTTTCCATTTCAATTGATTAGTGCAATTGGCAAAAATTTTATAAGATGGTGTACAATACCATAACGACTAACAGTATTTTTTTCAACGGATATAAAGAACTTATACAAAATTGAATCTATGTACATAAAAATGATTGTAATTAAGAGCTTGTCTAAACCAAAATTATTGTTGCGGAAATGTCATTTTAGTAGTAGTTCACGATAACTGTTACGTTCTTGAATTTAAAAGTTGAAATCAATCATCAAGGAAAATCAACTTAAGCATTTATAACTATCTACTTTATAAACATAATTAATAATATTGATTTATGATGCCATATTTACGATCTGGATTTATAATGAAGCGAAAATATATACAGTCAGATGAAACCTAGATCCCTAGAATGTTTTGAGTGAACTATTTTCGCTATTTGTTTCATTTCTAGTCCGGTGGACAAGTGGTGAAGTAAATTACAATTTTATGTTGGCTTATTTAACAATCTGGATATACAATACACTAAAAAATATATATCTCAAATAGATTCTCTATTCCCTTTCAGTCATAACCCGGTATGAGTGAAAATGTTTCTATTATTATAAATTCAAAATAATATGACTTGTTTATAAATGATTATGATGACTGTGATCACCTACGACAAAAAACATAAAGAGAAGTTTGGAAATAAAAATACTTTTGCAACCCTTGATTTTACGGATAAATTAAAAATGTTGGATGAAATCAAAATTTTATTTGAATACTATTTTGATTTAAAGTATCCTATTTTTTTTTCTAGCATGTATTGGTTAACATGCAGTTAGCAAGTTAGCTATGCAGTGCAAAATAGAATGCGTATGATTCATTACTTATTATAATCTTATAAATATGTCGAAAGCACTGTTTAATTTACAAAAAATTAATCAGAATGGTTTCCATGATTTTATGAAGATTATGAGAATGCAAGAGAAAAAGAAGAAGATTATGGCATTCATATTAAAACAAGACACAATAGGAGAGGGAAAGATAAGAGAGAGATGGACAGAGGGAAAATAAAAGGGGTGATAGATAGATTGAGGGAGAATAGCATCCTGCAGAATATCCTTACCACGGCTTCCACATCTCCGAACTGAAGACAACAGAAACAAAGTCAGTTAAGAATAAGAGAAAACAGTTACTCAAAACCAAATACAACAGATGGTAGGTGAAAATGATGAAAAAGCGTGCTTAGTATGCTTTAACATGAAGAATGTGAGGAAATGACTCAATACAATGATGGTGATGATATATATCAAGGCCAGCATGAGACCAAAGTAATACGCAAGCAAACAGTGGGCTAATCCTTCGACAGCCGAGCTAAAGCTTTCGTCTGGTCCGCCACAGAACACTAAGAGCGGTGGCAAGCGAATGGAATGAGTGATGGCGGTGAAGGTGATGCCCGAGTAAGCAGGATATTAGGTGAAAGTCTTACCAGGGCTTTGCGTTGCGGTAAGTGTGGCTGCCCTTCAGACTTGAACCGACCGCACGGGGAAAGCAAATCAAACAACCAAGGTTTTGCAAAACTATCTTTTTACTATTCATAATCACTCACTCAACCGTCAGACACTCAAATGAAAGGAGTAAAATAACAGCACAAATCAATAAAAAGACTGCCATGGATTTACATGTCAAACAAAAGTTACTGATTCATTTTTAGGGAATTTTTATGAAGAGATTGTACAATTTTGAAAATATATTCATCCTATTTATGTATATTTTTTACTCCCCGGTAGCGTAGAGGTTAGCGTGCGCGCGTAGCAATTCGGGGAA
>JAGVSQ010000221.1:25842-47212 GCA_022683975.1 Rhyacophila evoluta
TTTTACTTTTTTATTTGCTCTAAAATTTTAAATTACCAATTTTAATCACACAAAATGATAACATAAGTCAGTATCGTTTTAATAAACAGGTAATTTATTTTTATAACCAAATCAATATGAATATTTCTGTATCAACAATATTATTACAACTCAAGTTATGTGTAAAACCTCCGTGAGTGAAAACTACAATACTACAAGTATCGGAGGATTGAAAAGATGCATATTCATTTCTAAGTAGTTTTTAATATCAAATTACAATTTCACTGATGCACCTTTATATTTTACAATAATTTATTATACAACAGCTTTTTTAAAACTTCACTGATTTATTTTAAATACACGTATTTTAAAATATATATTCTTTAACAGGATTGAGAATATAATTTTAACATTGTATAATCATGGAATATGTTACATTATAGGATATTCTATTATAATATTATTTGTGGACTATAACTGCAATTATTATAATATCACAAAAAAATACTCAAGCCGATTTAAGTGATCTAGATTTTCACAAGAATAATTATTTCATAAGAAATTAGATGTGTTCAGTTGAATTTTTTCAACAATTTCCAATGATTATACTATGAAAACTTCTATTTAATATAAATTTTAAGCAATCATATTAGCATTGTTAAAATATATATATAATATAATATGTCTAAACTCCTTTCATTTGAATGTGGACTTATAGTTAAGTTATATTAAATATCAACATAATGCCCGACAATAATAATAAGCACTATAACAATGCCGATAGCCAATTACTGTGTCAATAAATCTAAATACAGCAAAAGCCCTTCTTCACTTAGCCCAATATATTTTATTATAATAATTTTTTAGGTATGATGGACATACTCACTTCATCTCTTCAGCATGTTCACCAATTCATACTAATACCCAACGTTTAGTACAGTAAATATCCATCAAAAATATTGAATTATCTGGGCTCACATTGGATAAATTATTTATCTTTGCAATTTTGAAATGTAGGTTCATCATAAGCATCAGTAATCAAATACACACGATCCGTACATACAAAAGCAACATCGCTTTAAAATTAAAAAAGTAAGAAGCAATAAATCAACAGCCTAAAATGGGCACAATGCAAAATATAAAAGACCATAGACATACAAATAATAAAAACATGAGACATTGTCAACACCAATTAAAGCATAGAGTATAGATAAGTTGGTTACTCAAAGTGAAGATGCTGGTTAAAAGTAGGGACTATCACTGTCATCATTATCACAGTCGAACTCGAATGCAAAAAACCGGAAGATCAACATATAAATGTTACTCGAAATGTTAAATTCATTCATTGACTTAAACATACAGAAAAACCAGAAGAAATATTTTGGATATAAATAAGGTATGTACACTTAATATCAAAAACAATTTATTTTTACATAATTTTAAAATCAGATAATTATTACCAAAGACAATACTTATTAATATCTCAATTAAAATTTATTAAATTAATATGCGACAAACCTCGGTTAGGTAAAGTTAGTGGAGCCGTAAAATGATGCAATTATAAATATCTTTTCAGATATATTTATTGCAAGAATTGATCAGAATTACAAATATTACCAATACAATAGACCAATTTTTGTTTGGTATATTTGTAAAGCAAAATTATACATTGTAACTACGACCTACGTGTGAGTAAAAAATAAATGGAGCCTTTTCCCTGATTGTACCCGCCATCTATCTCTATACAAACACGCTTAATATGGCCAAGTTCGACTGTATAAACCAACGCTTTCTTGGTACATCAAAAAACAGAAAGAACCATAGTATATTACTAGTATAGTTTTAGAAAAAAATTAAATATAAAATACACCCTAACTTTGAGTAATTTAATGTTCATTGCCTGAGGAATGACAGTGTTGGGAGTATAGATTCTACTTATTTAGTATTAATGGCATATTAGGGCTACGAGCCCATCAACAAACATAATATTGAGTTGATATTAGCTGTTGTGAATTTATTAAACCAAAAATTTGAAAATTTGAAAATGAACAGCCACTAGCAATGTCATCATGATCTTAAATCAAAATAAAAACTCTAATATTGCTCAAGTTACACAGTATGATAGAATTTATTCTCCTGCAAAAAAATTATCACCTTATAATTTAACTTCTTTTGCTGTGGATAAGATAAATTACATAGGAAGATATTTATTTTGTTTCAGAAAATATTTTGTCGGTTATATTGAATGAGTACCTATTGAATACCATATAAATGTATTTAAAAAAAGTTTCCATATGTGAAAAGTATAGTTTTATAATTTATATGTTGTTTACCTGGCTGGCGGTCCACAGTCCATTCCGCTAGAAGAAGTGGGATACTCCAATTCATCAAAGTCCTCTCGAACTATGTCGGATCCACCCCGAAAATCTTGACCTTCGCGGATGTTTGACAGATTTCCTAAATACATGTTGAATTAAAGAATTAAACTTCATCTCAGAGTATTGCTACAAAGTAGAAGAAGTAAAAAATATATTTCACAAGTTTCTCAGTCTCAAGGAGCTAATGAACACCTCAAGCTGAGATATGATATATCAATATGAAAAACAAAAAGAAAATTAACTTTTCAAATGAGTAAATAAAATATCCATGGCTATATATAACTGATACAACTGAAAAATGAGCCGAAAAAAAAAAGAAGATCATACATATATAATTATTTCAAAACAAAATAATGGAACTTTAAATGCACAAAGAACCAAACCATCAATTATTTAATTTATATAGCATTGTTTTTTAAGCACGATCATTATTATTATCAAAGATGTATGTATGCTCACCTTGTATAGGTTGACAGAGATCCGTACTGGATGGTCTAAGGGATCCGAGGTCACACCGGAAAGTGGCGGGAGGCGAGAATCCTATCTCACAGTGCAATGCGACACTACTTTCGTGAGCAATGGTCAGACCGGCTCGGTATCCTGCAGTGTACACTCCGTGCCTCACCACAGGTAGTTCACAGGGTGCTATAAATAGTCAACTTTATAACAGATTATCCGCTTATGCAGAAAACCATTCCACATCACTATTTTTTTTATTTTATGCAATTTGATTTTATTGATAACATATGGTCCAAGCTCAAGTCTAAATGGTTAGCACATACATGAGACAAGGCCAGAAAGATCATGACAATGAAGATTACATAGCAAATAGAAAGATCTTAATATGGAGTAAATCGAAGATAACTGGCAATGATGAAACAAAATCCTTACGGTAAATTCTTTTTTCTTTGTAGCACCAATAATAATCAGTTTTCTTTTCATTATTGATGCTCTAATAATATAATCAATATTATATATACCTGGAATGCATTCTGGTAAACTTGTCACAGCCCAATCACCATGCCAGCATCTTAAATTACTTGCCCCTTGAACATTGAATCTGCAAAACAAAAAACGATAATTCTGATACTATGACTCTCAATCACACCATACATATTTAAAACAAATGAGACATACCCTGGCTCACATGCAAATTGCACAACTTGACCATTTAAAACATCGGAAGTTTCATTTAATGACATCTCGTCCTCGTCTATTGGAGTACCTTCTTGAACCGCTAATGTAAAGATACCGTTTTCAGTTACCGGAATATGGCAGGGAACTGAAAGCAATTGTGTTTATTAAACATCAACCAATTCTACACATTAAAATAGCAATGAGTGTTGTCAGAACAGATCAATAATATGCATCCTAAAGAAAGATCTACATTTGAACAGCTATAATTTAAATATTTTATAAATACTATTGCTATTAATGTATAATCTAATACTATATAAAATTTATCAAATCAATGAAATTTAAAATTGTAACTAATGATGTATTCACCGAACAATTTAATGTATATATTAACTCTACAATATATAACGTATATCACATCGTTATTTGACAACATAATAATAAATGACATACGTATTTCACATATTGGTATAGCTGGCTTCCATCTTCCTCTGACACATTTAGCTGTTGCATTGTAACCGAGATTCAATCCATAGCCTTTCCCACATGCCACACGGACTATCGTACCTGAAATTGAATATAAATTCTTTCCAATCATAAAATATGCGATCAACACACAAAAATAAAATGTTATTGTACCATTTTACTCCAACATAATTAGTTATAGATGAAAGTCATACAATGTTTATATAGCTCTAACTGATACCTGAAAGTATTTCTACTACACGAGGAATCGAGAACCTATGCTGGGCTTTATCTCAAATCATGGAATCAATCTGCTAATTAGTAATATTATTACAGAGAATAAGTTCAACAAAACCACCTTGAGTACTTATATATTTCAGATAATAAATAAAGAATTGGGAAGTCATCTTTAGATATTATATTTATTTTTATTCTAAGCCTAACTACATTTTCTAATTACTTCTGTGATAATCTCCTGTATTTTCACAACATATTTGAAAATAAGTATGTAATATAATTAACAATAAATTGCAAATGATCAATCGTGATTTGAAATGTCCGTAACATTGTGTAAGCTGAGTACAATTAATTTGAATTGAATTAAATACTGATTGAAACATAAATACTAATCTTTACTAACCGGAACTGTAGCTGACATTAGGATCTCTGCCAAACTTTACAATTTCAATGTTGACATAAGGTTCACTGGAGATAAGTTCGCATGGTCCCTTAACTCTGCCCTTTTTCCCGGCCTTTTCAACTGTCTTGCTGTTGGTTTGATTTGTGTCTTCGATAACGAGCTCAGAATTATTATCAATTGTTGTCTCTGGTGAGGATCCCACTTGTTGCTGACGTCCTTTATTGTCTTTGTTACTGAGAATAATTAAATTTCATTATTTCTTGTTTACAAAAATATTTTTTAATAATTAGATTATCGTATGTAGCACAATCGATGGGCACTGTTCGTAATTGTTTCAAAACATTTACGAACAATCAGATGAAAAGAATCAAAAATCTTTATGAGTAAACTGGTTAAAATCGATAGCATACATATTTTCTCATTAATTTCTTTGTGAAATGTATATTTTATTACCTATTCTAAGACTAGGTACTTTTTTCCTTAGTTTATTAATAACTATAATTGCAATATTCATCCAAAATTTATAAACAAAGTAACAAATTAAAAAACTTATCTACTACGATTTTTGTATACTTAACATTGTTTCATCAAGTAATATTTATTTTTAATAATTTAATATAAATAATGAACTTAAAATACCAACCTCTTGGGAACAGTTGCAGTGGTTTGGTTAAGCTTTTCTGCCTTTCTACTGGTTCTCTTCATCCTCTTAATCATCTCTTCACTGGATATTTTGACAAGATCTTTATAAACCTTTCTTTTACCAACAACTTTCACAACATCACCATCAAATTGGACATGTGTCTCATTTAAAGATTTAGGATCAATCTTTAACTGTGTATTTAAGTGAAAATTTCCAGTCTTCATCCCGGTTTTGGAATTAAAATTAGCTGTGTTATTTTTCAAACGCTCTTCCCATAACCGTTTTAATTGTTCAACTTTCATAGCTATAAAGGAAGGAGTGACTTCATTCAAATCTCTCTTAATTATCTTTTTTTCGGAATGGTCTGGTTGGACTTTAATACTAGCCAGATCGATTTCAGGAGTTCCACATGAAACATCTATGTGCTCTGTGAATTCAGTACTATTTTTAATGTTAATCTTTCCTTTATTGAAATCGTTTATTTTAAGTTTCTCTCTCTTTACAATTTTTCTTTTGATATTGTGATCAATAGAAATAGGTAAGGCCTGTAAAATTCTTCTTTCTTGCATTACAGAATAATTATTATCATTGAAATCCTCCAAAAGCTCTTTATTGTAATAATTATTGGGTATAACATTTCTTTTTCTTATTTTCTCATCATAATTTATATCGAAATTTGAAATCCCATCGAAAAAAGAAACAGTGGGCTTAGCACGCACAATCATTCTTTTGTTCTCATCTGCAAAGGCTTTATGTAAATCTCTTTTCACTATTTCAGTGTTACCATCAAAATAAGAAACAAAAGGCCTAACTTGTCTTGAAATTTTTCTTTTATCAATGAGTAGGGAATCAAAATCATTCATTGAATGACCAAATAATTCACGCTTGTAAAAATCTCTCCCATAATCATCTCTTTTGATTATGTTTTTCAAATTAAATCCTTTTGAATTAATATAAGAATGTTTAATGGCATCACTATGAACCACAGATCTACCAGAAGCGCTGAGCCCCAAAAACTGTGGCGATCTATTTCTCACGTCCCTTTTGGCCCGCGGTCGCAATCCAAAAAAATCATATCCACGGTTTCTTCTCATTCTGTTGGAGAATGGCTTCAAAAATGATCGCCTATTCCTGACAAATCTGTATAAATTAAAATTATCATTTTGCATATCTTCATCAACTCTTAATCTTTCATCACCTTCGTTGAATTGGGCATTTAAATTTCTTTTAGATCTATGGTGATCATTGTAAGGTTGTGTTTGTCTAAATGTATAAATTCTCCTTTCCAATGGTTGAATATTATCATCTTGGGTAGTATAGTCGACATTTCTTTTGACACGAGTGACAAAATAGCTGTTATCTTGACAGTCGACATTTTTACGACTGTTCAGCCGAGCAATAGTCTGATCTTGATCAATTTTCTCCATAATGCTGTGCAGTTCTTCAATCTCTAGTTGTTTTGATATTTCAGCTGCACGTTTTCTGAGGTGCTGGTGATATTTTCTGAGGAATTGTGACCTTCCGTAGCGTGATTTACCAATTTCTATAGATCTACGACGACGGCTCCACCGTAGGCGCGGATGCTGTCCAGGTGTGCAACTGAATTTTTTTCCCATAGAGAAATAATTGTCATTTTTTATAGTATTATATATAAGTACACTCATTCAATTATATTTTGCAATAGGGTAAGATAGGTATCATTAATAAGTTCAATTAATTTACCTTGGTAATTCCTTAGGACTCCAATGACCACCAATGCATGTTGCCCCTGGTGGTCCTTCTGATAAAACATATCCTTTGTCGCAGTCATACATTATTTGTTTATTATTCACTACCTATAGAAAAAAAAACTACTTATTAAAACAATCAAAACATAATATTAGGTAAATGCAACTCTTGGCATTCCTCGTCAACTGTGTCTAATTTTAATATTATAAGGAGATGACTCCATTAATGAGGGCTGCTGATAAAAATAAATAAAATGACACAGTTTTCAGCTAATATATTATCTTATTATCTATTAGGTTTCACATTAGCACACATAATTATAAAAAAATAAAAAATCAAAATTACCTTTCTGACGTATGGCCTATAGTCGTAAAGACCCATATTACCTACAAGTAGCACTTTACCATTGTCAATATATCCCGGAAAAGGACAGTACACTGAAAATCAAATATGATGATTTTTATAATCCAGTTTATGAGGTATGTTGACAACTTATCTCCACGTATCAATTTTACATTATGAGCTTTCAAGCGATTTAGGTTTGCAGTAATTTGAAGTATATTACCTTCTTGGCAGTAAGGCATATCCCCGGTCCAGTTTCCATAAGAACACTGTAAAAGATCTGGTCCTCTAAGAGCAAATCCATCTTTACAATGAAACCTCGCTCGCATCCCATGTTCAGTTTTGGGCGCTACCACCATACCGTTTCTTGGAGGTTTTGGTAACCGTCTGCATCTAAAAAGCATTCATGAGAAACTTACAATTACTATATGTTTTGTGACTCTGGTTTGATTGACAACTGATTATAAATACTGAATCCAATAAATCCAATTATTTAATTGTAATATAATGTATGAATTTCTATTTCGATACATTATGGCTATGTTTTGAATGAAAACAGTTATTTTCGATAACTAGTATGCATTTTAAAAATATCTTTTTACCTTGCCGGCTGACATTTTGGTATCTGGGTCCATGTGCCATTGTTACAAGTTATCAAAGGATTATTTGAGAGAAACTCATAGTTTTTCTCACATTCTACAATCAATCCCTGCCCTGTAACAATAAAAAAACAAGTATTTTTTACTGTACATCTTAATAAAAAAAATACAAACATAAGCAAATAAACAATATGTTGAATCTCATACTTAATTTCTTATTTTGAATAATTAATGGTTTCACTGCACTATCCAATACCTGTGATTGTAATGTGTGATGTAATGTAATTTAATTAACACATAACTCACCATGTTGTCCCATAGTGGAGGCACTTATAATTTGTGTAGCTGGTGACGGTGAGGTTTCATTGGATTCCTGCGTCACATTACTCGGCACTAATATGACTTTTCCTTGATTCACATGTGGCACTACACAGGGTGCTAGAATAATTAGATAACAAACATAACATATAACACTCAAGACACACTTAATTTTACATTTCTCCTTCAAGTCTGCTTTATATGTTATTATTATATTTAATCATAATGGAGTTATTAACGGATGTTAATAAACATGAAGTTCTTATAAAATTTTCAGCATGTTGTTAATCACATACAACTACGAATATAATTAATTCTTTGAAATCTTTAAGTAAACCAAGTAGCTTGGTGTTCACTATTAATAGCTTTGTCTGTCGCAATGAGATAGTATACGTGAAAGCCAGACATTACTATAAATAATAAAAATTAATATTTATTCATACCATGGCACTTTGGTAATGGGTAAGTCCATGTGCCATCCAGTTGACAGACAGTACTAGAATTTCCCTCCATCCTCATACCGTCGTGGCACCGAAAGATGATTGATGCTCCAAGTCCTGTACCCGCTTCAATGTTCTCCAACCAGCCATTATAGAGTCGTCCCGGATGACCACAATTAATTTCTATAATCATATTTGTGGACTTATATTATACCTGTTAACTCATCGCAATCCATACAGTCCAGCAGAAAAAAGTTAATAAGGGTGTGCAAAAATAGCTATGTATTTTATTTTTGTGCATGGTTGTTTTTATTATGTGTAGTGTAACTTTGAGAATAGATTATTGTAAGGAATGTTAGGCATATGAAAATATAACTCTATTAAAAATCACAAGAATATACCGTACAACCACCCATCACTTCCAAAGTGAAAATGTGAGATCTTGCATAGTCTTGTGCTATGGATGTCTCGGAAAAATATATATCAGGATTTTCACTGTTTGAAATCTTGTTAATTTCTTATGGATTACGTACATAGACTAGAGATATAGAGTACTAATATAACCAAAGTGAATGCAAAAATATTGATTAACAACTTTAATTCTTTAATTAGCAAGTGAATAAAGGTTCTGGAATAAATGATGAATTAAAAGTGAAATCATAAAAACCTTTGCACACTGGTTGCTGTCCTGACCACTTCTTATCAGCACCACATCTTCTAGTATTATCGCCAACCAATCGGTATCCATACTTGCATTCATAACTGACTATGGAATTGTAAGCACAGGAAGTGTATACCACTCGGCCATGTCGAGGTCCGTCAGGAGTCGGACATTGAACCGCTGTCACAACTGAAATTAATTGATTAAATGAATTACTAAGGAAAAAAAAGTTTAGGTAACGTTTAAATATAACTCATATGACATCCCTTTTTTTAATATGATAATTACAATAATTGAGTTACTTCAAATTACAGTTGCCAATATTGAATTATTTCAGATTATTACAAATTTATATATTGTAGAATAGATTGTAAAATTTGTAGCTATATCTTTTATAAATAGAAAAATGAAAAATAATAATTATTACATTTATTTAAACAATATTGTATACAGTACAAATAAAATTTCAAAAAACATACAAAATCTTTGGTACAATTGGGATTTTGAATAATAATGAATGAAGACACAGTTTTATACATTTTCTTCTTACATTTACATATTTTTTTTACGTTTTATGTTATACTGTTTTATAGATTTTTCAATTTTGTTAAACATTAATACTCAGTATCTATATACTACTTGACTAGACAATACTAGAATCGAAAGACTAAAAAACTTCAATTCCATTATTTTGGTAAAATTTATTTTGAGTTTCTCTGCATAACTAATTGTTGTCTGTGTATTGCTGATGATGACCACCATCATCAGCAATACATTTATAACAATTGTTGATATATTTTATTAATTAGTATTATACTTCTGTAAAATTAACTCCCAGGAAGCATGATATGTAGAAAATGTATGCCCATCTACCTATCCTGTTGTCGATCATAACTGCATATATCTATCATAGTTAATAACCATTTTTTTTACATCATAACCTTACCTGATATTATTGAACATTGTGTTACATCGATTATTGAGTATTGAGTAATTTTGTTTATTAATATGGGTTTGCAATACATAATTCAATGCGTTAATACTGAAAATATTCTGTCGTTTCTGAAACCATTGCTTTTTAATTGATGTCCTTATTTAGTCGGAATAAAGTGTTGATTTCACAATTATATTTAAATACAACCAGTTTTTTTTTCTTGTTTCATAAACGTGTATAAATTCAAATTGAGTATTTGCATCCTTTACAGCTATCTCCCAATTTGATTAGTTGATTAAATGTTACAAAAATTCAATGTTCTAATAAAAATGATTTTCTTTCTCTTTTCTAGAACTTTTATCTTTGCTTTAAAATGTTCACCTTTTTTCAAATACCAATTCTTTTTAACAATAATTGATCAACATTTCAAAGAAAAAATTACGTTACCATTAGAATAACTAGAATGGTTAATATTTCAAAGAAATATTAATATAACAAAATAAATTAACAGAAATTAAATGAAACCGAAGGGGTACATAAGAAAACTAATTTGTAAATTTTCAAATTCAGAATTTATTAACGATGTTAACTGAGAAAAGACTTCAGAACTATATTATTTATTTTAACAGATATTTGAGAAACATTTTAACAGTAGAAATATTACACGGTCATTACTATTTTAATACTTCAAATACTTATACCATCAAATACACACTAAGACAGTATTAGCAGGGTATGGACAATACTTTTATTAATTATATAAAGCAGATTATAAAGCTGAAGATTAATACATTTTCTGATAAAAGATTTGGTTTTATTTTTGAATCATCAACTGTTATGTGAACAAATACTATCAATAACATTTCGTGTACATTATTGTGAAGAGAACATTAATATATTTTGTCTAAATGTGAATGTCTGTTGATTTAGTGAATTGTTTAATCATCCCACTTAATGAATAATGTGTGAAAAGCATAAACATAACCCAATTCTATATATAATATATTAAATGTTTTGATGTAAAATAATATTTATTATAATGATGTTAGTAGATCATGCATTTAAACTTAAGTATACATATGAAATAGTTCAATATCAAAATGTTTAAATTATTTAAAAACAACATAAAGTGATGGTGAAAGCTGGAAAATAAGAATAAAAAAACTGTGGAACAACTATACAATAAATTTACAAAACATGCATACGTGTGTCATATGTCATCGATGTGACACTTCGATGAATAAAACTGAGTCTACTTCTTGTAAATATATTGACATAAGGAATAAACACTTCATGACAGTTAAATATATAACTCAAAGATACTATCGACATCTATGATATAATGAATACACTATAAAGTATAAAACTTTTTCATGACTGATGTGATATTTCAAAAAGTATAATATCAAGTGATCATTGAATAAATACACTTGTATATGAGATAAATCCGAATAAAAAAAACAAATCATTTGGTAAGTATTATTTGTGCTTTACACATCAATTATCTATTCAAAATGATCGAGTAAGCATTTTAAAAACATGTTCCCGATTTCCTAGAAAATTACTACATTAATAGTTAATCACTCACTACCCATATCATTATCGCCAAATTATTGTACTATTTAATGCAGCACAAAATGTGTAACACACTGATAATTTAACATTGAAAACAATGACCATTGAGATTTCAGGAGCGACATTGCGCTAAGATCAACAATATGTTTTTTTATTATAGAGATTTTTTTAAAATACATGCATTTCTTCTAAAATTTTAATTTTCAACAGGAAAAACACGAAAATTTAACAACATTAGAATTTATATTTATCCATCTCAGTTATCTTAGGAATACATTAAATTTCAAGAATAAAATATTCCACTAACAATTTGGCATTCATTTAATGAATTAACCAAAAAAATAATTAAACCTCATAAAACAGATATTTTAAAGTACACATTAAATGTGCAGCTACTAATCCTTACCTTATCTACTTTAAAACAGAAAAATTTGAACAGCCAAAAATTAATTAAAAACAACTTAACCAAGAAAGTGGTGAGTATTAAGCAAAAAAAAAAAAAATCAGAGCATGAAAGCGAGTGTTAAGTGCATCGCGCGATCAACTATCGTTGCGTGAAGTTATTTTAACTTTGATCCAATCAATAAGTTTACCGTTACAAACAATACACGTCACATAAAAACTGACTCAAGTAAATAATTACACATTGTCTTCTATTTAATATTATATTTAAAATAACTGTGATTGGATTGATCAAATCTGTTATTGCGGTTGAATACTTGACTAAAGTGATCAAAATTCAAACAGTGACATATTTAATAATTACTATTGTGTGCCATATATTCAAATTGTGAGATATTTTATTTGTGCACTGTGGTATTAGGATACTAAACTGGTGCAAATTTTAACGTGCTATTCAGAATGACAGGTAGTGGCAGAGAAGATGATAATAATAAATGTTTTATTTTTTTTGTTTTCAGTATTATTTTTTTGTTAAACTTATTTCAGCGATTGGGTTCGGCCGTCCATTTTCTAGTCATGATATTTTGGGTTTGGCTAGGACTCGTCTCTCATGCTCCTCCATTGGAA
The DNA here is from genome assembly GCA_022683975.1 of Rhyacophila evoluta. Lineage (NCBI taxonomy): Eukaryota > Metazoa > Arthropoda > Insecta > Trichoptera > Rhyacophilidae > Rhyacophila > Rhyacophila evoluta. The sequence continues at coordinate 38,711 of JAGVSQ010000221.1, forward strand.
ATGCAGCGTTAAAACACAAAATATTGCATTAAAATTTACGCAACGATAACAAACAGCATGATGTTGGGAAACAAACACATAAAGCCATGGTTTTAAGAAAATGAAGTCAAGAAAATACGAACTGGACGAGTTAGAATGATTAATCTTTGTATGATTGTGAAGTCAGAGAAATTTAAAGTAAATTTTGATCACAGCAGAAAAAAATAAACAAAACTCTTTGTTTCGTCATATGGCAATAATGGCATATAAAGATGACACGTGTTCCAGATTTTCATATGAAGTATATATATTTAAATCTAAAATTGCCAGCCAATTTACAGAGCTCAAGTTGACGAAGTTCACAAGTTAAATATAGAAAAAACTACTCATTTTAATACATCAAACAATTAAATTCCCAGTGTACGATAAGGAAAATACTTATGTGTATAAATACTATTAATAAGTTTGAAAAAATCCAATATTATCATTATAACATTCGTTAATATAATTATAATTATCATTTGATCAATGCTTTCCAATCAAATATAAAAAGAGTATTATGGACATTGCATAAGTTAAAAAATAAGTTAAAAACTGTAAAATTTCACTAGTAAATCAAGAGTCAACTACATTTCTAATAATATTTTTCAACCCACTAAATGCCTACTTCAATCACTGGGCAACCGCTTCTCATTCTATGGACATTAACTATCCCCACCTTCAATCCTAATTGGAACCACTCTTTTCTGTTCATATAAAAGATAATGTAACTTTGATGACCAAAAATTTTCTTAAGACCATGGCCCAGGCCACAGACGCATTAGTTATATATGAGAAATGAGAAATAATTCAACATCAATAGCGATAGGGCTTGTAAAATTGAAATCAATGTAAGTATAATAAATTAAACTATAACAATATAATATATTACCTTTGATAACATTTGTAGTAAGTATTTTTATATGAGATATGGGTAATGAAAACAGAAAGATTGTTTAATTTAAAAATATGTGAAATTTCAACATTTTTTTAATATCCATTTACCAGTTTAAACGTGAACTTCGTTATAATATTTTTTCTATAAGGCTTCTAGTTTTAAGAGATATTACGCTCAAGACACTAAGTAATAAAATTTAATACATCAAGTACAAAATTATTGGTGCACATGTTATGATTTAATATTTATTTGGCTTTAAATAAATATTTAATACTTAATCCGACCACCCTGTTAAACAGAGGCATAATAGAATAACAATAAGCAGTTTAACACTATTTTAACAATTAGAGATTTTTAGAATGACCATTCAAAATATATTTCCTAGCCAAGACGTCATTTGAACACGAGCCATGAAATTAATTCATATCCTAAAATGTAGGTTTAGTGGTGATATCAACATCAGGTAGAATTGAAGTGGTGCACTTACGAACACATGTAGGAAGCTCATTGGGGGCCCAGGCACCGTCGGGTTGGCAGAATCTCTCAGCCCGGCCGACCAGCTCGAAGCCGGCGCCGCAGTGAAGGGCTGCCCGGCAACCAAAGGTGTGGCATTCGGCTGTGACCCAACCGTGAGGTAGTTCACCAGGGGGTCCACAAGATCGTGCTATCAACATATTGAATACAAATTAAACTAATGAACTAAAAAATGTTTCTCTCCCATATAGCTCATTATATTATATATTCATGAAACATAAATTCATTGTATTTTTTTAAAATGTTGAAATATGAATCACCTTTTGATCTAGATAAACCAAGAAGACGCAAATGATTTTCTGTTGGAAAACTCTTCAATAGAGCACGATAAGAAAAAATAAATGGAGTTATTCTTGTCAAAAAATGAGAGAAAAATAAAGAAGTAATTTTATTTTTTCATTTAAATGTTCAAACAGCCAATTACTGTATTACAATGAACAAATGAGAGGGAATAAGTATTGTCATGGAACAATGGTTGAGTTGAGTTATATTAAGAGAGTTAAAAATAATCACATCTCTAATTTTCTTTTGATTCACTAATTTCGGAAAATATTATTTGTTGAAATTATTTGTATATACGAGTATGACTCACATTTATAAAATTGAATAGATGCTTATTATCATTATGAGAATTTTAAAGAATTTCTTACGTTCACAAGTGATATCAGGCCCATACCACGACGCCTGGCCCTCGATGGCAAGACACTTGGCCCTCGGAAAGCCGTTGGTGACATAGCCCGTATGGCAATGGTACTGAATCGTCGCATCCAAGTCGAACGTTGCTTGCTCTGGTAGAGCAGAGTGACGGGCGTGTTCGATGTGAGGCGGAGTCAGACAGTAAACTAATTTGGGCATAGAAATAAAAACTTTATTTAGAAAATCAATTCAAAACAGTTTTTACTGTATTATATAATATACATCTCCAGATGAAGTCAGGATGTCCTACAAATACTCTGTTAAGATGTGTTATGAATGACAATGGATTGATACAGTTCTAGATATTCACAAAATTATTAGAAAAAAGAGTAAATCTGAAAAACTGTTTCACAGAACATATTTTATTATATGTCTATTGCTAATTTATAGTGGTAAATATTTTTTGTGTTGAATATCTATGATAAATAACAAAAACAGTCCTGGGATTTAATTATTGTACAAGTTTCTTAATTCTGAGAATTTTTTTCTCATTGTGATATAGATTTCGAAAAAAATTAATATCAGGGTATTTTAATTTTACTAAAAAATCTAATTAAGGTTTTATCTGTCTGAACACCATAACACTTGTGTGAATTTTAAAACTGACAGCCGTATCATCATATCAATAACTCATTCTATACTAATATTTTTAGCAATGTACCTAAAATAGGAGTAATCTATTAGTTGCTTATTCATAATGTCTACGATGCAGTTAAATGATATGGGTTAAAACCATTGCACAATAACATCATACGTGTTGTACCAAGATTTACTAAATATTTTCTGAGCTAGTATTTATTGCATGGAACTGGATTTTACAATTTATATTACAGTTACAATATGCTTTTAGAATCAGTAAGTTGTCAGTCAATCAATTTACTTAATATTCTAACCCACACTCTGGATGTGCATTTTGATATAGTCACATGATCCAAACTGACAATCAGTAGATTGACAACAATTCTATGATGTGTGGTACAACGTTGAAGAAAAACAATATTTCAAATATAAAAATCGTGTATACCTTAAAATGTAAATAAACAAACCGATAAACTCACTGTTCTGCTTGCAGGCTGGAGGCTGCCCTGCCCATTGTCCGTCTGCTTGGCAGTTACGACTCTGCAAGCCCACTACATGGTAACCATGAGGACATGAATAGACGGCCCTGGAAGCAACATTGTTTAATCATCAATAATTCATACTAAATGTCTAACAATATTTTTATCAGTTTCACTGGCTATCAAATAAACCTTAAACTATAAAATATCTGGGAATTTGGAACTACGCCTTATTTAAAAAAGGCACCCTTACTGATGTGATCGATTTTGTTCTGAAGTCGAAGCTTCTGGCATGGAAAGGAATCATCAAGACTTTACATTGCCGAAGTCTTAACTTTTACTTGTGTTTAGTGTTATTTTTAATTGCTTTGTTTATCATATGTGTTTTATAAATATAATAGAACTATAACTTTTTATATGTCATTTTGTATGTACCATACCTAAGATTCCCATATATTAGCTGCATTTCTATCGATCGCCATCAATCCTCCTAAGTAAAAGAATATACATACTAATAATTTACTCACTTGTCACCGAATAGTCTCCCTGAGACTGTAACGTCTCCAAGTTCCGGTTTGTCCAGCTCAGGACATTCTCGATCTAAAATAAAAATGGTAATATTAATCTCGCATTCGCACGAGCTAATAAAAACACGTAGATAAAGCCTCAATTATACGATTTTATCAGTTAATCGCTCCTACCAAACTGCCTTAGTGTCAATATAGTTGCGCAAGATTGATTTAACGAGACATCAGTGTTACGTTGAGCGATTAAGTTCCGAAGCGAGCTGTGATTCTCGTGCAATGTAATATTAAACTTTAATAGATAAGTCAGCTTAAAGCAGCCAAAATCCAATTCATAGTGCTACGCTACAAGAAGTTGTAAGCGCAATACATATAGTTCGACAATTACCTATAATATCGAGTAGCGTTGTAATCAAATTACATGGTAATCCCCGTAGACAGAGGATATTCAATATTTTTCAGATCGAAATTTCACAAACCAGCATTAATAAAAATAATGGTCGAACTTAAAGTAACTAATTTTCATTACTGTCCAAAATCCTCGAATACACACATAGATAATTGTAAATCATAAATTTTGATAATGATCTGATTTGAAATCTGTTTTCGGCTGGTGAATATCATACACGTAAATAATAATTTGAGATGCTTAATTGAAATCTGTTGATAAAGCACATTGTCAGGGCTACATCTGACCAGGATACAAAAATTATAGGCAGCCAATTGTAACGACCGTTATTCTATTAACTAATCTATGATATTTTATATCCTGTATTTTTTCAACAAATTATGATTATGTGCTTTCTTATCAGACATATTGTGTGATAAAATGATATATTCTCAATACGATACATTCCGTATGTAATAGGCCTAATATTGTACATTTAAATCAAGACATTTTGATGTAGACCTGCTCGAAAGACTTCATATAATTATTCAAAAGAAAGTAAATCTAGTCTAAATTAATCAATATTATAATACAACATAATTAAATATGTCAGTGGAAAAAAGAGAAATATGGAATCTTTATACATAATCGATATCCTAAAGTCTTGTCAATTGCAATGTATTTTTAACTTGATCAACTTTTATAAAATAATAGTAAAATATAATAGTTAATAATACAAAGCTTTCATCTGTAATAACATCGTTACGAACGTGGAGGATATGGACCTCCAAAGATATATTGAGATTAGCTCAATATATATAGTTTTTTTACGAGAATTGATCTACTGTTCAACCGCTTAATCATATGGAGAATCCAGTTCTGGATCTTAAAATTAAAAAAAAAAACCTTCCTGCAAACAGCTGCGGGATTTGAACATCCATACTTCAGTTCCAACGCGCACGCATTTATTATCTCAACGACTGGGGCGATAAAGTATAATAGGGAAAATCGTATAAGCTAAGCTTCTCGTAATCACTCACACAATTGCCTGCAGAATTTGCGAAACCATTTAGGAAATTCTTGAAATTTTGTACGAAGTGATATGTTCTTATTTAAATCTTAGTTTCACAACCTAATTACATCCAAGTATTAATAAAAATATCAAATATATAACCCTGAACTTTTTTGGCAGCCTTTTTTATTATATCCGCTCCACACAGAACATACTATTATGTAACCCATAATATGGTAGTATACTAACTTGAATTTCTTGTGAAACAGTTAAGCATTAAAAAAATATATAATTGAGGTTGATAATTTTGCACAATTTCGGGACACTAATAGATAAAATAGTTGTATTTTACGCATTAACTAAATGTGCCGGAGAGGTTGTGAAAGCGACAAATAGATCGTCTCGCTGGATTAATACAGTTAACTAATCAAGATTGGTGAAATTGCCTTACAGCTAACGACAGAAAACAAATTAATGAAAGTGGAAATTCGTGAAAAGATAACTCCATGCACCTTGAACGTTATAACTACAATATATTTCGTAATACTTTATTACAACTAAGTAGATTCATTTGGGAGAAAACGTAATAATCGATTTTTTTAATGTTATTTTTCATAATTAGTAACGATTGAAACTTTCTAGTATATAATTTAAAATTGAGTTCGAATATGTTTGATTGGGTCGCTGTTTATAACATTTGAGGAGAATAAATTCATATGAATATCCAATACTCGATTCAAAATTGTGAAGTGCATCCCCTCAAAAACAAAATTCATAATATCACACACACATCTATAATATAATATTGTAACAATATTTAAAGTCGTTACCAAATGGCTGGTTGCAGGTGAATTTCTTTATAAACATTTATATGAAATCAAATCGGCTTTACTATGTTTAGATAAATACAAATCTTAATTGTATTTGCTTTTGCTTGCATACTTATATTATAGATGCAAATGCATTAATTATACTCGTGTTGTAATTTCGAGGAATACTGGAGCTCAATAAATAAAAGCAGCCACCGAACAGTAGTTTTTATAAATATTTGAATGTGCGACCAATCCTCGTATAAGCTGCTAAGTTGTGTTTACACGCGTCTTATGGCATGTTTACACGAGCTTAGTAACTTGTCGCTTAGTACCTAAGCTGCTTAGAGACAAGTGACAAGGAGTTGTTTACACGGTGGTGCTAGGAACAGGTATTAGTAGCAGGCATCCGTCCAGAATGGACAATCGCCGCCAACCAAAATAGAACGAATATCGGAGCGCGCATATCGTTTCAACCTTGAATTATGGTGGGGGTAGCAGCTTAGGTACTAAGCGACAAGTTACTAAGCTCGTGTAAACATGGCATTATACTAAAGAGAATGCGATGGTTTATCGATTTTTTAATGTTTTAATTTTTAACCATGCCCTCATCAAGGTATTCTACATAGTGGTCAGAGGTATCCACAACATTGTTTTCATCGATTGGTTTTCACGAGTCAATTCTCAGCCACTGTGTTTTCTTTCTTAATTTCTTTGGTTATTAATTTATCAAGTCAAATATTACCAAATATTTTTTATAAGCATGAATATTCGACATGATTTTAGTAATTTATAAATACAATATTTAATAATTTTAGTATTATATTATACATTCTTATGAGTTTTGAAATTGACAAAATAGCCACCAGTACTGCAAAATAAAATCCAACAATTCTAAAAATAAATCTAATATGTTAAAAAACAAATAATGCACGTTGATATCCTAGTAGTCTAGAATGTGGTCATGAGTACACACAGGTTGGGGATCTCTGGCATATATACACTGAAGGATTGCCTAAATAGGCTGTACTGTAGGTATTCTGGTATTTACTTATCTACTGGAGAGTAAAACACCGTAATTCTATCCTGTCGGCAAAATCATTACTGGCCTGCATAAATTAAGGTTTCCTTTGACACGGTCCCCATAAACCACGGTTAGGGAAAGCACACACCGAGTAGACACACACAAACCGTCTCGAACGTGAAATGTAACATAATTCCAATGTTTGACGTACGGCGTAAACAGAATGACAAAGATGAATGAATCACAGTGGCAGTTGTTTAGAACCATACAATTAATTTCTAGATCTATTTTTATCTCATATATTCACCAAAATAAACTCTAAATTTACTATCGCCGAACCACGCATATAATTACCGACCGAATCTATCATATTTCGTACAATTTTATAAGTACGTAAGTACCACGAGGATGCCAAGACACTTTGTAAATTTAACTCTCAACCAGATCCCAGGAATTTATTGCAGTAATATAATTTTTATTTTTATTCATATGTGAATTAAATGTTCTTATATAAATTTCAGCAAGTAAAAATAACTCGTGAAACATTTATAAAGGATTGATATTCCTATTGAGTTATCCTCTTTAGTAAAAAATAGATAAATAGTCAATAGTTTAAAAACCTAAATGTTATGTGGGAAGAACGAGTATATATATATATATTATTCTCAGTTGAAATGTAATATAAAAGGGTTTTGCGTGATCGATAAAACCGTAAGTCTCCTGTTAAGTCACTAGTACGAATACACCTGATATGATGATCGTTCTGCTGGTTTTACTGCGTTAGTTAAGCCCACAAGTGGCGTGTATTGTAAGCATCCACTAACCGCTTACCTTTAGGTGAAGCGGATTATCCTTGTTATTTTTAGTTGAATTTTACAAGGCGCGAAATATCTTACATAAATCGTTCGCCATTCTTCTTTCACGTGTAAATGTCATAATGGTGCCCGAAATTATACGAACGCATTCAAATAAACACTATGATGAAAATAAGTAAATTGAATTGCGTTCGTTATTCGTTTAGTTTTTAGTTGTTTATATTTGCGGTGAAATCTCTTTAGTACAACGTATTGCAACAAAAATAATGATTATCGTAAGATGTTTGTCAGCATATATGATACATAAACATAGACGAGCAAATAAGGACACATCATGTGCGTTTTGAACGTGGAGCATACTTCAACAATGTGAAGATGGCCATTCCGAAAATGGAGTATATGGAGTATCTCCAAATTGTCAAGATTTGTTTTCACAAGAATTGGTTGTCGCACAGAATTAAAAAAAAAACAAAAAGTTGTGATTCGAACCCGCATCCCATTAACGAAGTGGGCACGCAAACCTCTCAGTTATCGGGGATACGCATACCGGAGGTAAAATTATAAAAGTTAGTGTTCGTTTTTAGTACAGATCGACGAATGTTGCAAGTATAAGTATAAAATACACCTTTTATGAACAACGCCGGGCATATGTGTAATACCATCCTTCCGCATAAAATCTGCCATAATTTGACATTAAAAAAAAAAAAAACAAATAGCAGTCCAGTG
>JAGVSQ010000222.1:0-47163 GCA_022683975.1 Rhyacophila evoluta
ACGTTGGGAGCGAACATGGTATAAAAAAAATAAAATAATAATATGTATAAATACAACAACCTTTCTATCTATAATATATTAAAAGATGAATTTAGCTTCCATCAGTATGTTTGGCATGTATTATTTATTAGTTAAAATGTGCTTGGTAATATCTAAAATATGACGATTCATAATTTACAACAAGAATTTCAGAGCACGAGTTTATACTATATCTTAATCATAAAAGGTGGATACACTATGAATAGAGTCTGTTTCCATCTGTAACATTTACTATCAATATTTCTATAAACTAAAATAGCTGACACGAACGAATAAGCCATGTATAGGGAAGCATTCATAATTGTACGGTTCAGTGATAATTAATGATGGAAGTGATTGATTTAAAAAAAACATAACTCATTTAATGATAATGTATAGTGTTGATTCATCACAAAACATATGCTAAACGCAAGATTACACGTACTTCAAATGCACGAAGATATTGTGATATGAACTATGCAGTTAGTATACACGCACCACTGGGAAAATTTTAAATGTCATCAGGGTTACACGATATACTGGAAGTTTGTAACTTATTAAGTGTGAGAATTCAGTTCATACTTCAGTCAATAAACTTAAGAGATATTCTACATTATTAGCTCTTACAGTGTGTATCTTCTAAAATAAAATCTAAAAACAATTGTTTATATTATTATATAAAAATATTTCAATGAAAAGTTTGTTTATATTTCATTGACATATAAAATAATTTCATAAAATGTCTGTGGCCGACACTTGATTTTTAAACGTTGACTTTCTTAAACGTTAATTTTGATTATTGATAGTTGCATTAACAGAACTTAATGATCAGTTATCAGATGGTCTGAAAGATTTATCGAGTGTATATATTTTTGCGTTTTATTGATCTTTGTTTGAGTTACACTGAACATTAAGGTTTATAACCAATGGCTAACAAGCATTATTATAGAATATCCAGCAAAATCTGTAATTCCGCGGATGGAACTTATTATATATATGACTCAACCTCCTCATTATTTATATAAATTGATATTCATTCCGTTGAACTTAAGTGCATAATTGCATCAAATAATTTATTATTTAACTAGTTTTGTACATAATTATTTTATTTATGACACCATTATGAAGACTGTTGAATACGGCAAGTTCTTCAAAATTATAATAAAAATGCCGAATCTTAAATTGATTAAGTTGCATTCTACATAGAAATATCGATGTCGATATTTTTCAGCCTAAAATTAAAAAAAAAAAATACGCAAAATAATAGTGAGTAGAAATATTACGTTATATTTCACTAAAGCAATTAAAAATCATAATTAAAAAAAACTATTCAGCAAAGTAGGCAATTAAATCAGTCAAATATTGAATTCTGATTAAATTATTTCAAGTGTTTCTATGACCCCTTGGTGTACAATTAATTCCATGCAAAGTAAATAAACACGTTTCGCTAGTGATAAGAGTATATCTTGGAAGATCACGGTCGTCGTATAACACAAAGCTAAATTAATGTGAAAGATAACTAACTGTACGAAAAAACTCGATAATAATGTATGAATTACAATATTTTCTTAGAACATCTATCTGCTTACGTAAATTCTTGGCAAATTATGCAAGCTTATTTACCGGACTTAAATGCTAAATGTATCACAACATAGCGTATTTGTGAAGTGATTTTCATAAAATAATAAAGATTTTACCTTATTGTCGTCATCAAAGGCATTATTTAAGTCCTTTTGCGACCCCTTACAGTCTTGATAATTTATAATTGTTTGTTTAATTTAATATATTTCAGAATTTTTCGCTTTGTAAGCTAATCGATTATTTTGAGTATGTGCAGCTAAAAATAAAATTTTCATTCTTATTTAATTTTTGTGGTGCATTTTTTCAAAACTAGCAAAACAGTGTCAGGATTTTAAATGAAATTCAGAAATATCTATTACCAGTTTATTGAAAATATGATTGATATGTCGGGTAGTTATGGAATTTTAAATGTATTATATTATTATTCAATGTATTTTTGAGAGATTAGTGGAGGAGTGAAAAAAAAATCTTCATTGTTTTATTTTTCTATGTACATAAATATGAAAACGATTCGCACAATAAATAGTACATTTTTTCTAGTGTTTGATATTGCACCTATTTTTCTTAATACCAAATAAATACAAAAGGTAGAATGCCCACAATGTACATTGTACAATGTATAAAAATATTAAGCATTCTATTATATAAGATGAATATCATACCTGCATTAAAATTAGATTACAAATTTATTATCTAGTATACAAATTATTTCAATAAAATATTTACGCTACATGGATTTTTGGTGATAATCGAACAATATTTAAAAAAAAAAAATATTAAATTCTCCTAATTTTAAATTTTATACTGTTTAATAAAACTTTCCTACAGTATTTTTTTGGAAACTGACGTACCTATGTGCGAGATAAGATCTCTATACGGATGAATGTGTAATATTACGTAAATACTGCTTGACATTTGTTTTGAATGATAATGTATACCCAAATGTCAACTCAATAGCCATATTGTGATGTAAAAGAAAGATACAATACTATTATGGAACCGGTCCAGCGAGATTAAAATGAATACTGACAATTTTGCCTGACAACGCAAGGATGTCTCGCGAAATAATACATTATATTAATATAACATTATGTATTTTATTGAGATATGATACCTTGTTGTTAGAGATGAAGCCATGTAATAATTCACTAGTAATTTAATGAACAATTAGTCAAAATTAATTTGTCTATTTTTATCAATATAACGCGTATTCTGAAACGCTTAATCAATCTCGTATTCCGTTTAGACAGCTTGCAGTAACTAAGTCTGCCATATTTATTAAATATTGAAGATAATAATAACAATATTAATTTGATAAGTCGGTCTTTATTATAATTTTCAGTATTGCAGTGTTGCCATGGCAATAAACAAGTATCAGCAACAAAAAATCGAAATACTTTAAATAATGGAATATCAACTAAAATGAAAAGTCTCTCAAATTTCGTTGGATTAATAGCGTCTTGAAAATTATTATTGATCCTTACATAAAATATATGATACTAAGTATAAAACGATCTCTTGTCACAAAATTTTTTTTTACTGAATCCGTCATTGTTTTGAAATTGTTCCTAATACATCGCTCCTTAAATGCAATACTGCCATAACTCAAAAATTGTTATTTTTAACGTCTTGTGTATTTTTCACTGAAGATTTGTTATTTATTGTATAATTGATTTAATATAAATCTATTAATTAATATAATAATATTAACACTAGTTTCCGAAATATGTTTTTTTAATTACAAATTTTGAGTTATGACATTATTAAACCCAAAAAGCGAAAAGTAGATAAGAGCATGTATTTTGTGAGGGGCATAAAATATTATTAATACGCCTAAGTAGGGCAATAAAATCATAGGATGCTTTATTTTTCGTAAAGAAATGATCATGCAATACTGAGTGAAGATAATAAACTATCAATCATATCATACTAAAAATATTCATGGGGTACATATCGCTCTTTGAGATACGATATTTAATTTTAAAACAGGTTTTTCCCATTGGTTAATTTCCCTCTGTAATTCGTACGAAGTGTCGGAACGAACACTTTTTGAATCATCATAGAAAATACACAATACGATTGATAATATCGTATTTTATTGATTATGCAACGAATTTATGAGATAAGATTGATAAAATCGTGGGTGTTGATTGATTATCACATCATAGATTAACTTTACTCAATTGTTTAACGAACAATTGGCCCATATTGGACACATACTAAAACATAAGCTATATAATATTTGTACAAATAAATCGCATATCAAAGTAGCTCTCATCGCTACCACAGATACGTTACACAGAGCGGCCAGTAACTCGCCCAGTGTAAACATGTTGTAGGTTTCTCAAAAAAAAAAAAAAAAAATCGTAAGGGAGATATATAACAACAAAATACTTGATATAAAAAAACTATATATCCAATATGGATGTGAGAACTGCATGCCAGGCCTTACGACACTTCTTAGTCTTAATTTAGTTTTTGTATGGTGACCAGTAAACTTCCAAATTTGGCTGTCAAACGATTTTTAGTGGTGCATATAAAGTACTAATTTTATTTTGACGATCCCTATTCCCGTTTTTTATTTTAAACAGCGGAAGAGTGGTATTATACACCAATATAATATCAATATTTGTGATTCTTTCCAATTTCAATCTTCGGCGGTCAAATACTGTCCTACAAAGACGTTTAAGTATCGCTGATTTAGTAATCAATTATTCATGGCTGTCACTTATATATATGGAGCAAATAATTACAAAATTACAAATCGATTTTACACGTACTTTGTAATCTGATTTTTCACTTATAAGATAAAATATTAATATCAGAAAAATTCGAGACCAAAATTTCTATATGACCCATACACGCACACGCAATAAAGTGACAATTTATCGCCAAGGTCAAGACTGGTTTTTATTATCAAATAGGCATGTTTAAATGGATTTATTATTATAATTTAAATCATTACAAATTTCGCGTCCACTAAATTATGAGAAAGGTGCCAAATCAATTCAAACAACATCAATAATTTATTTATTTAAAAAAAAGAACATTAGTAAATAATAAAACAATTTAATCAACTACTTATATCATCGGGTACTTTTAATGCCCAGTTTAATAAATTCTTACTTATTCTCAACACAAGAATGAAAATTTATATACGGCCGCCTATGTATTTCATTAATAGCATTAAACTAAAAATATACCACAGCACTGTTTGGTATTTATAAATATTTACTAGCGTAACTGTTATGGAGCATTTGGAACAGTTGCTACGGGCACCCGAATCATGGAGGGCGCAAAATTAGAAAGGATACATAAAAGGCATTACATAACATTACTACGTAAGGGCTAAAAAATGAAACACTTTAATTTTATGAAGGACGCAATATCGTTTCTCAATCGATAACAAATTTTGCCAGAAACAAGAAACAATCTCACTTGCTCCAGGGTGCTGAATAATTATACACTGAGTGCATACTTATTAAATCATGAACATTTTCATTAAGCAGCTAAAAGGGCTATCTGAAAACGTTAACATTATTAATATATCAATAAACTTAAAAGCGGCAAATTATACTATATTAACTATTTAACAGATTAAATTAATCAAGACACGAGCATTCATAATAATGTTAAAATTATAGTAGATCATTTAGTATTCAGGAAGGTACACAATAACTTTTACGTATTTATAAATCATATTTACTGACAATTTTATCGTTTGGAATCCAAAAAAATATCAACATTGTTACCGTCTTTAATCAATCCAATCTTGGTAAATCGAAAGTCAACTGTGATAATAATTTTATACGGAAAACAAAGACTTTTGACATTTGATTCATTGATACTTATTCGCTACGTGAAGGTAATTCAGCGGCCAATTCAAAATGACCATTTATTCGGAGGTCAGCAAAGCATTCGAATTTCACGAGAATGCGGTAAATTACACCTAAACGACTTCATGCAACGCAAAACCTGGTGCTGCGTTCGCTCAATCATAGCGATACAAGAATGTCAATGATATACATGCATACGATCCATTTACCAGTCCATTGGCTGACAGATCCGAATTAATGATATTATCTAAGCTTCACATATGAACTTGACTTTGAATCTTTAATTGAAATATCAGACCTATTTTTAAATATGTGTTTAGCATTGAATCCGATGAGATAATGGATTTATTTTTTACATTTTTACAAGGTGGGCGACGATTGAATGGCCAGTATCAAACGAATCTTGCCATACATATACAAATAGCTCGATGAAACATATTCTTAGGCAAAAAACATATTTAACTAAGAGAACTTCAAGTTCGATTTGCTGAGTAAATAATAAATTTAAAATATACTCTAGAATAACAATTAATAAATGGTGCAAAACTGCGCAATTTCTTAGAAACCATGCGATTGTATTTTGTAAATCGCTCCAGATTTTGTGATTTCCAGCAGCGAATTTAACTATATATTTTTTTTTGTTTTACACTCGTAAAACAAAGAAAACTAAATATACATAAGAAATTACCAAATCACATTGATGAAAGTACTCTAGTCAAAAGTTGTCAAAGTGATAGTAATTCGAAATAGTTATTTATGGCGCGTCATATCAATTTAATGTCTAATTGCCAACGGCATAATTGGTGATATCTGTTTTCACTGACACTTATGGAAGTCAGTTTGATGACTTATTAGATTTATAGAATATGCACCGAATTATAAAGAAATTATTCGTAATATAAAAGCACTGATTTTATCAAAAATAAAATGTTAATTTTCCAAGATATATCGATAGATAATAAGTAAAACTAAAACTCCATATGATCTAAAATGTAAATGAAATTCAAATATTAATTGTCGTAAATATTTGGCAATTAAATATTGAATTAAACAACTGTGCCCAAAGTATATGTTGAAAGAAAATATATTTTTAATTGAGTTGTAGTGAAGAAAGAATAGGTTCTACTGGGTAATTTCATTAGCAAATCAACATGTACCAGAAACAAACCTACCTACGCCAATTTCTGTCTTTCGAGTATACAAATTAAGTTTGTCTCTGGAATAGATCAAGTTAAAAAGGTTTCGAAACTAAAATATATGTACTCTATGGCAATTATTTCTTTAGTGCATCACTGATTAAAAATAGATTCAAGTGTAAAATAAATTTAGCCGCAATTGATTAATTTATTATAGCTGACAACACTAATAATATAATTTGTAATCAGTGTGTGTAATCTGAATTTAATTTTGCATTCGCAGAGGAAGTGATATTACGGGGCACTACCTTCAAGTGTGCGAGTTTCTCGTTTTAGCGTTATGTAAACTAAGTATATAATTATCATATTTTAATGCAGCTATAAGATATTATCGTCTCCTTTGGACTTTAAAATTATACACCAATGTTGCACGTTGCTTCAAATAATGTATGTCAATGACTGTTGTATTATATATAATCTATATATTATACAAATACATACAATTTGTTATATTAAATAAATTTATTTCACATTGCTACAAGTTTCTTCTGACCGCACATTTTAAATATTAAAACTGAAGTTTATTATCTCCTACCTATCGTACGAAACCGGTATTGATAAAAAAATGTGAAGATATACGCATGTAAAGAAGTGCTATTACTTTAAGCAAAGGATTAGCAGTTAAGTAATGTAGAGGTATTATGTTTTATATTATTAATAATATTTTTATTATATCTACAACGACAACAGTAGAGACATAGAGCAAATCGACTGTATAACGAAAAAAGGATGTAGCCCTCAGTTTTTTCAAAATGGCTTTTGTTCGATAACCACATTGTTAACAACTTATTACGAGATTTATTAAAATGGTTTAAACTGTAAATGCCAAACTAGTATGTAAAATTTTATATTAAGTTCAAAAAAGAGTGACGTATGAATTTTGGAATCAGGAAAACCAATCAATTTTTCGTATATATCTTATTAAATTAATATCAGATTGGGTAAATAAAATGCCAGTTTTAGTATCCGCGCACTTTAAGGTTATGCCTATTTAATATTTTGATCGTGGCCCAAAATCATTAAATGAACTCTTTTGTGCCGCTAGTAAAATTTGTTATGTGTGGGATACGTCCTTTTCCGTTTCTAAGTCGATATATGTTATTGAAAATAGAATGTAAAAATAAATTTTATTTGAACGGTAAGAATTTCACCGTATCCAAGTGGTCATCGTGCATAATTATTCTAAATATTAAGCAACATTTTTTGATTGTGATAATGCATTTGAGGAAAAAAATCCAAATTTTTGTCTTGTTTGGCTGTAATCCCAGCCAAGTTGCGTCATTAAGCATGCCTCACAAAAAAACAAGGCGATGTACCGTCTGCCTAGTAATCCAATTAGAGATAAATTTAATATTAGTGACAGTCGCGAGCAGTACGCGTGCAAACTGAAGATTTACACAAATTTATAAGTGGCTTTGTTTCGCTTTGGTCGGACTGCTACTTTCTCGGGGACGTTCTGACGCATAGCTCCGTCGCCGAAGCCGACGACGGCATTGCATTATGAATAAGCGATTGAGCGAACATGGAAAATATCGTAATTTCCACAGACATCGATATTACTTACTGGATTATATTATGGAGACATTAGGTAAGTAAGCTTTTAAAAGAAAAGAAGCGAAAGAAGACATATGACATCTTTTGTGTTCTTATGTAAAGGACAATTGGTACAGTATTTCGTAACATACAATACATACATAATAAAGCAACGAATGTAAGCCTGAAAATTAAATAATCTCATAAAAATACAAATGTTTTCAGTCACTGTATAAATATGCGATTATTTTTATAAATTAATCAATCGAAGATTAAAGAAAAATCAAAATAATATTGCTTAAAATTTCCTGTTATCATTTTCATAAACGCGTGATGTTATTAATTGTGGCGTTGATAAAATTAGTATAAGGTAAAATATCTGAAAAACAATTGTTCACTTTGCAATTTTTTTAATCTTTGTTGTTTTCCATACCAAATAAACATGACATTTTCCTTAAGTAGACTATGAGAAAATGTGACCGTTCGTAGAATCATATCTACACAATCATGATTTTTAAGCTTAATAAGCTTTTTAAGCTTTTAATAAGTGAATGTAATGGGAAATGAGAAAGAGACGTATTTATATATTTTATATGAAGGATTAATATAATATACAACACATTTTCGATCTTTCGATATATTCTTCTCGCGTTTTACGATAATTCCAAGACATTTCGAGATAGAACGGTAAAATGTATATTATGTATACAGTGCCGCGCCGTGGAATGGAGGCGCCCCTGTGCAAAAATAAAATAACCATCTGTTTACTTATGTGTTCACTGCTTTATATCATGCGTATTTTTAAAGTTATAACTTTTATAAAAGCATTTTATAGAAATATTTTTGCAATTAAATAAATACTGGCGAATATATTAAATTTTTCTCATAAATAGGCGCCCTTGTGCGGTGCACAATATTGATATTAGAATGGCGGGGGCCTGTATGCACAATATACATACAGTACTAAAGTGGCGGAATAATTTATTACTTATATTACGGGCATGTCCATATAACTAATTTGAAATTTGTAATCTATAAAAGACTTAATTAAAATAAATATACAGTAAATATTATGTCAATGATGTAATGTCGCATGATTTACATTATACGGGTTTCACTTTTTGCCGTCTTTTGATTATTACACATAAAGACGAAGTCAGTTTAAGTAAGTAAGGCTTAGACAACTTTAAAACCAATTTTACTAACTTGAAATAGTGAGTTTAGAATCGATTTCCACCAAGCAGTCAATTAAACGTATCGATTAATAAAATAGTCTAATTAATACGGGCATTCAGATAATTAGTCAAACATATTAAACACGCACAATATTTAAATATAAGATAAAATGAGACATCCAGTAGACAGTACTATATAATATGTCAGGCATAAATCGTAAAAAATAGTTAGATAGTATTTATTGAATGTTTGTTTAAACATAGTAGTGTAATGTAGGTTGAAACTAGAGCGGTCATTTGCGATTAAATACATATTTAAATGATTATTAATACATTGATTCATAATAAATAACAAGTATACACAGAATCAAGGAGAAATTAATATTACATTAAATATATTCGAATGCACTTAAATATCTGTGATTACATTGTCATAACATAATTATATAATTAGCCACAATGGCTCCGTTTTCCAGTCAGTACATGCCTGAGTGTCTATATATATTACGTTAAGTTGAACCAGATCCGCTCCGGGACCAAAATCTCACAGATCTCTATGTGAAATATTTTAATTCCCACGGTATTAAATTTTTGCTCGTTTCGCGCTCACTCACAACCGTGGGCCAAATAAAATGTACACGGTCAAAAGACAGAGGATGTAATATATATATATATATATATTATATATACCTCGGCGAAGAGTGTTATAACATAATTCAGCATTTATTAGGTGAATAATTTGACGAAAATTTTTGAGAGATGTATGTTTGTTTTTATCGCCGAAACGTTATAAGGAATATCAGAAAAATAAAATATGAGTAAGAATATTTTTATATCACTGGAATTTAATAGTTTGGGGTAGGACGTATTAATTTTAAATTATGCATATCAAATGCTCGTATATAATGCTCTCAATAAGCAAATGATTAATGCTATTGTTACACGCTATAACAAGAACATAGAACATGCGCAAAAGATACTCAAATATCTAGTAATTTTCCTTGATTCCTCTTTCAGAACGAAGAAAAAAATTTACAGAAACAACAACCTCATGAGGCCATACGTGTCTTGTAATATAAAATAATTCGGATTTAACATTGTTAATGGAAAATTAAAATAAGTGCTCTAGGATTACAGACAAAATAATATAGAAATTAGAATATCAATAAACGGACAGCAGCAACGTCGGGTTTTCAATAATGTAAATTTTCTGATACAATTAATTTTGCAAATTATTCATCTTTTGTAGATATTATATTTATAGAGTTTTAACGTATGAACATATAAGATTTAAAATACATATTTCTGTTTTTATCAACAAAAATGAAGATTCTAAATTATTTAAAACTGGTAAACTTCCATATGTAAACGTGGTAAAATTCTACTTCACATATGGAAGTCTACCAGTTTTAAATAATTTAGAATTTAAAAATCAATTTCCATCAAGCACCATCAGTCAAAAATATTAATTAAAAATGAAGATAGTAAAAATAGTAAATATATGAGAAATTAAAAAATCAAAAAGAACAATTTTAGAAGAGGTAAAAATAATATACTTATTTAAGGTCAATTATTTTCTGACATATACGATAAGTTTAGTAACAAATTTATGTGAGTGTGTAATCTCTTTATTCGATATTTTTATTGATTTGTGCAATTTGCTTTTGCATCTAGGCAATGAGTACACTTTTATTTCATTTTCAAATAAGAAATGCTAATGAAAATGTTAAAAATTCGTCATCGGCGTACTGGAAACCGGGTTGGCGTTGTACGGGCCTTGACATTATAAACAACTAGATACTAGACTCGAATAAATATGTCAGTTGACGGAATTCGCTAAACGCGGAGAGCAAAATTGACAACCTTTTACAAATACTATAAGCGTATGTGTAATTTATTGGATATAACAAGTCCTAACTCACTCTACATTTGAAAAATGCCAACATAAATGACCGAATACATTAATTTATTAAAATTAAAACATGGAAATGTATTTTCGTAATATTAACAGTTTATATGAATTCATAACGTGATTAATCGTTTATAAAGATCATTTTCCAGTTACAGCTTACTGACGTTTATAAGTTATTGTGTCTGGTGAGATTTTTTTATGATTATAATTTGTTGCCTTATTGCCCGAGTTGCTATTGATAAGCGCGCCCGCTTATGAATAACTGAGCACCGGAGGTCGCATGTCCGAGTTCCGTAACTGAATAAAAACAATGCATATTACGCTTAATTACTGGTTGATAACTAATACTCGTGAAAAGCAGTATATTAAGAAAAATTAAACTTACTTTGTAAAAAAATATTTGTACAATTAGTGTTCAATACTAAGCTCATGTAGAGTTGATTCATGTATCACATAATATATTATATGTATGTATAATATCTTCGTCATTTAAATTAGCGTTTAAATATAAAATGGATTTAGTACATTATTAAAATTAAAGGTGCATTAATTTATATTCGATTCCGGTACGCAGCCTTGGAATCGTTGCTTTGGAATAGATTAACTTTTTTTTTGTAAAATAAATTATTTTAACTTCGTAAATATGTAAAATTTATTTTATTAACGTATGTTAATTTTATAGAAACAAATCTATGGTATATTATAGTAGGGTGTATTTATAGCGCCGAGGTGAGTGTCTAGACTGGGCAAATTTTGATTTGATATACGCCCATGCACCTCAGGGTGCTAATGTGAATAGTGTGAATAAGAAAGTATACCTTTTAAATCAAGGTCTAATGTATTCAAAACAGTATTCGGGAACAGCACCCAATGTAGGTCATAAATATGTTGACAGTTTAAGAATAAAGTTGCAACGGCCACAACACGATGTCGATAGTAAAATATAAATCTGTTATTGTATGTATCAAATAGTATTCAATCGAAACATCAAAATGGAAAACATACAACGTGCATAACCAAAGTAAAAGGCTACCAAAAGGTTTACATACATTCTTTCACAATGTTCGACTGCATACGCTCTCTCTCGTGTGGAATATATTAAATCTCAAAATCACTGACTTCTGGTATTAATTAGTTAATTACAGATGAGGCCGAGGCTGCGATAGACGCCACGGCGGCAGAGCGATAGCAGTAGAGCGTCGGGAACATATATGAAAAATAGCTATCGTATCCTCGGCCTAACAGGTCATTTGTTTGGCCATAAAAAAAAAGACTGATAGTTTCGGTAATGTATCAGGAAAGCTTAGATAGTATTGATATTATTGTAAGTAATATTATTACAGTAATACTGATATCAAGTTTTATATAGTCCGTTAATTAATAGAACTGTTTGAGTTTTCTTTTACGAATTTGCACCATTTTCCGATTAAGTTTAATTAATTCCACAAGAGTAGTTAGTAAAAATAGAAGTATGAGTGAATAATGGACAATGATCTGATGGCATCAATGGGACTCGGAGTGAAAAACAATTGAAATTCTCATTCATCGGATGAACCGGAAGCCAGGGTGAAGAGTGCAAACTAATTGCGCGTCGTTTCACTCATTTCTTTTGCCTTTTAATTTAGGCGTGTAAGGTGGGAGAATAAATAGCTTTAGATGGATTCCAAGCCGGTAAAAAGCGCTAATCGTAACGGTACATTAAAGGTAGGGCAATACACTTGCTCACGCGGTATTCTTACTTAAATAATTCCCACTCTTACATATGCAAATTAATGAAACCTGACATATACGTCAAAATATTTGCACAAATTATACGTTTAAATATAATATAACCTCCTTTTTAAGATATCAGTTTTATAGTTGAATAGCATTTAGAATTTTTGACCAATATGCTTCATACTCAATATTGAGCAAGCGTTGGTCTAGATGGCACGAGACTCTCAGCGAGACCTGCCCGTTCTTTACATCAATCGGATTCCAATATCCGGGAAGGCAATTTATTAATATATTCAACAGACGTACGGGATACTGAGTAATCCAAAAAGATATGAGATGTTTTTTTAGATGGTAACAAAAGTGTAAAGCAATAATAAGTGATTAATATAAATAAACAAGGTTTCAGTATGTATTAATTACCTTAGACCTTCAAAAGGAACGGTGCTGAGCCAAAGAAGCGTCCAGTTAAAAGAATATATTTTAAATTCGAATTATTTAAAATCTGCTAGATCAGTTGTTATAATTAGCTATACAAATCATTTTTTATGTAATAAAATAAAAAATAAATGCAAGAAATGAAAAATGACGGCGGACACAGAGCCGATATTTCAAGGCATCTGAGACACTGTCTAGCCGCTCAAAATGTTACCTCTCACCCCCTATGAAATGTTATGAAATCCTTCAAACGAGTAATCGATGCTGCCCAATACAAATATCAACGTTAAATCACACACGCACACGCCGGTCATAGATTTAGTACAAAATAATTACTTTTGTTGACTTATCTATCACAGGACAGTAAGAGTTAAATAGTAAAACAGTTAATCGATTAATATATGTCGAATAACATACAAAAAATCTCTGATTTGTATGCAAATATTTCAGTAAATTATCGAACAAGCGTTCAAAGCCACTGTCCATTGAAAAATAATATTATGAATGAATGCGTAGCTTTGGAAGATTGTGTAATATACGTGCGTACAAATTTCTGCATCCATAATGTGAATTTAGTATAGGCATGTCGAGTACAATTTAGCCGGTCACAATGTTTGAATGTCTTCCGTAGCGAGCATTGTACGGATGTAGTCATAATTTATTATTCTAACGGTAAACCTTTAGTATGCATTCTGTATGATAGTGTAGATACATTCATTAATTTGCAAAAGTATTTTGTTTCTCATAAAATGATCTTTGACCGCTAAATTTTAGCGAAAAAAACCTGAAGTAACACCGTTTTGTATGTTGTGAATCGTTAGTTTAATTTCACATTATTAAACGAACGATGCTATTTATTGAAGTGTATCTAAACATTTGGTAAATATTTTAAAAACTACTAACATATCCACAGTTCTTACGTTATACGAGGCACTACAAGACATATACATATAAAATATAAGCATAAAATTAACATTTAGTAACTATGTCCAGAATGAACGGAATAATGTTTTCAATTTAAGCCGTTTTTAATACTTTACACGCAATGCTTGTTTTGTGGCTGTCTACTTATCTCCAAGTGACGGTATCTTTAATATTGATTAGTTTTCGACAAAAATAATGAGAGAATTTGATACTTTTTGTATACCAACATATTGCAATATATTCACAATTATAAAATCCTAAAAAAACTGAAACTATATTTATTTATGACACCTAGTCCTGCAGTTACGTCGTTAATTCGTTCTTAAGGATTTCAGGTATGTCGAAAATCACGTAACTCGAATAACATGTTTGTTTTAAAATTTACGCTAGGAGACAATGTCGATCGAGTAGAGTAATTAGATTCCTTCACAAACTTGTAATTTCTTGTTTTTGAAGCTCATGCAAAGTAATATTATATTATGTCTACACAAGATTGTAGTTTCTTGTTTTTTTGTATAATTAGTATGAATTTTAATTTATATATTACATATGTTTTTTTTTTTTTTAAATCGCGTTACTACGAATTCGCGTAAGTTGATGTCGTATTACTCGAGGACTACTTATATATCACGTTACGTTGTCAGTACATGTTAAGTAAGGTGTTTTTTATTGGATGAAATTAGCTTGAATTACAATATTCATTGTTTTTATTGTAGCGCATGCTCAATTATAAGTACATCAAAGAGCTAAAAGGAATTCGGCATACCTTATAATAAATTCAGCTAGGTATGAACGTAAATACCATGCAAGTACTTAGTCTGCGATAATCTGTACATGTATGATAATGCATATAACATTATTATTCCGGTTTGTCGTATCGGACGAAGCGGAATTTCAGATGTCGCAAGTGGAACACCTGGGAATTAACAACGTTGGATTATTACAAAACCTCAAGTGCCTCGGGAAGAAAAATCACTTTAACTCAAATCACTGACCGACAGTAGGACATTTTGATGTTACGAGTATAACGAGATGTAATAATAATGGAAAATTATTGAGTGATATTAACAAGTTTGTACAACGTATCAAATTTTGTTGAACTACCTGAAAATTCCATATGGAGCGGGTTTTTCGAGAGATTTGAATCGATGACGCTCAATGTGTTATTAATAAAAGCTGTGGAAAATCAGTATAAACAATTCCATTTCAATTTAATTGAAAATGTGCTTAAAATTGGATCATTAGTTTATCAAACATACTCTGATTGATTTCCTTTTTTTCGACTACGTCTCCCATTATTAAAAAAAGTTCTTTTGGTTAGTTACACCTTACCTTATAGTGTTTGAACTATTATTAATTAAATTTACCATTCGGTACCTTATTTTTTTAAGTATGAAAATAATTTATACTCTGACATTCAATGTGAAACATTTCGTGATATTACATAAATAGACGAAATTACTTAAGTATTATTTGAAAATATTAAGAATAAAATGTAAGTTATCGTATTAATTGTATTAATAATTATTAAAATAATCCCACCTGTATGGAATACACTTTTTCTATGTCCTTTTCTCTGAATGAAATGCAATATGCTAATTGTGAAAACCCATTATCAGTATATATATATATATATATATATATACTGAGTTTTTATGGCTGTATTACTTATTTCGACTGTGTGGGTTTTTGAAATAAAGAAATTAATGATTTACTACGTAATTAGATTTTTAAAAAATAGTTAACAATATTATAAGTATGTGTATATGTCGCCAGTTACTGCCAAAGTACGAATTCTTGCGATAGCATTTTGAATGATTTCCACATTTTTGGGGAAGTGGCAGCGCTCACCTTTAAAAAATTCCCATGCAAGAATATAACTTTCTCAATAGGCCATTCAAATATTTTATGAATACAATCTAAACATGCGGCATAATATTATTTGATTGGCCTTTAGACATACTAGTATGCAGCGCTACCAAGTGTACGTAGGATTTTTTTCTAGTCGCAGCGTACACGAGATGCACTCGTCAGTCATTATTCAACCATGAGGCGCATTGCAAGTACAAAAATATGGGATCTAATAAAAAAATATGTCGTGGTAATATGTGTTACTATAATTGATAATATCAGATATGATTGAATTTAGGTACTTATAAAAATACATTTTATATAAATGGATGTGCCGTTTTTATTTATAATCATCATTCTAATATATATTATAAGTTTATCATAACGACCATACAATAATATGAAAGATACTTGTAACGTATTGTTTGTCATAAATATACGGTTCGCCAAATTCTAAGCGCTTTCCTTTGGAATCCAGCAACTGCATGAAAATATGAAGGACTAAGTTTTCAATGCGTTTGAGGGTATTAAGATAAAAATATCTTCACGTTGTGGTAATATATTATGTTCAACTTTTGGAACGGACATAATAAAAAGTGTGTGTAACTAAATAAGCCATCGACTACGTCGACAAATATTTTCTTTAGTTATGGGAGTATATCACAGGTAATCAGTAAAACAACACTATGGGGTGTAAAACATAAGCGGACAAGATAATTTGAGTAAAAGTACATTATTTTCAATGACTATCATTTTTTATGCTATCCTCGATTTGTGCCCGAATTTC
Source organism: Rhyacophila evoluta (assembly GCA_022683975.1). Classification (NCBI taxonomy): domain Eukaryota; kingdom Metazoa; phylum Arthropoda; class Insecta; order Trichoptera; family Rhyacophilidae; genus Rhyacophila; species Rhyacophila evoluta. The sequence continues at coordinate 16,965 of JAGVSQ010000222.1, forward strand.
TTATTCGTAATACTAGTTTATTTATTTTTTTTCCAAATATTTTTTTAAAAAATCTCTCAGTACAGTAATTACATGTATTAGTCGTCGTAGACATGTTTTTTCTGCAAGCTATCAATGTAATATATCTTTATATTTTTTTTATATATAATTGTGCTGTAAAATAATATAAACTACGTACTCGACATTACATCTATGTGAAATGGTTATTTAAATAAATTCAAATAATTATTATTTTATTAAAATCTACTGTCTTATAGTATAAGTATAAGTTCTAAGTTATAGTTGGTAGATTAAAATGAAAAAAATGATTCCGATGATAAGCAAAATATTATAGTTTGTTTGTTATTTGGATTGAAATTGGATACGGTAAACATTATGATAAAAAATTACCAAGAGAATTTAAAAATTTTCTTCTTGAAAAAAAGACTTCTGGAAAAAAAAAATCGATATTTTTCTACGGTGTCTTTATACTATTAATTCTTTGATGGGTACTCGTCTATTAAGAGAGTTTGAGTACCAATGCCCCAGAAAAGAATGTTATGATTGAAGCAACGAATGAGAATAACACTTGTGCAGAGTGGCAAAGAAGTGAGACGAAATGTCAAGCGTTGTGATAATACCCCACAACTTTACGACTGCACATTGGACTTCATGCCTTGGTACACATTTTTTGTCATTACGAAATATCACACCACTTAGACGGTATTAATCATATCACTAACAAAAATAATGAATGAGGGAGTTTACTTGACACAGTAATTTTTATAAGAGATTTATTTGATTCATTTACCACATCCGCATGATGAGTATTTACGTATAACAAGTGATTAATGGCCATGCGAAATGACAAAGATAAAACAAAATTAGTAAATGCTTTCAATTTTTTTTAGATTTTGATTATCGACCTGCTTTTTGATTGTTCTCTTATCAGGATTTTAATTGATGAATTCTTAATTCTTGGAAAATCACACAATCAACACAATGAACATACTGATAGCGAATTAAAACTCATAAGATATTGGTTTTTTACAATTTATATATTTTAAATCAGATACTACATGGAATTGATACTTTAGGTTAGTAGGAATGAATTTTAAACTGATAAATATATTATAGACAGATTGAATACGTCGGTTTTATTTGTTTCTACGTTAAATGAATTATTTCAGGCAGTTTTCGATTATCTATAATTCTAGGTTATTCACTCCTTTTGTAACCCATTGCATATATTTTAATCGGTTTTTATCAAGTATTTAGGAAAGTTGTAATCATTAAACTATATGCTTTGTAGCAAAGGTTTTATTATTTGTAGACAAATAATTACATTTGAATGGAATCCGTCGTTTTTGTTCGTCCCCTATCAAATCATTACGGAGCAACGAATTTCTCTCAAACTTCGCTTTTATTTTTATTTTAATAACTTTTTATATTTAGAATAATTCGGTTGCATTGTATTATTCTTGCTATCGCGCGATTTCTCACAAATTAACCGTAAGTCATGCGGGACTGGATCGGTTTATGAATTTTATCAATGATGCGGGCAACTCGTTACGAACTCTATGATAGAGAGGACTTTTTGCCTTTAGTGTATTAATAACAAAATGTCTATGGTAATACTCATGGTTATAGAATACATAAATGTGGACAGTTGATATTTTTTTTGTAAATACAACTTTATATGTGGATTAAATTGCTTAATTGTGTGTATTATTGATGAACTATTGAAACAATCCACAGTTTAATCGGTATAGTAAAAATAAATTTACTAACTAAATTACCAATTCTGCTTTTGAAAAATTTAACATGTAATATGGCGAATAGGCAATTAAATACATAGTCAGTCTTTAACGTTAATCATACCACGATATACACCCCAAAGAGGCTAAAAACTTGGAATATAAAGTCATTCCACCTGAATAATGCACACCTAAATACTAAGCAATGCCCTATAATAAGTAACACGTATATTGATGGCTGAATCTTAAACCAGCTAACCCCACCCACTGTCGAAAACCCGATTTTGATGTATTTTATACAGATTTTAATTTTTTATCGCACACAGAACGCACAAATATCACAATAAATGACCCGCAAACACATCGAGTATCATATACATTCAAAGTTTTTTGTTTCACCTAAACATTTTACACAAATAGAGTTGGCTGGTTTGTACATTAAACCATCGAAATGAAAAAGTCGCTTATACTGAAATAAATGCTAAGTTTATTTATCATTTAATAATAGATCCAAGCTGTCAGTATCAAATTATACGTATGATTGATAATTTATTACACAGAGTATAAAATACCGGCATTCATGTCAAATCACCGTTAGAAGCCAACAATATTAAAACAACTTAGTGTGGAATGTTTCTGATTTCGGCATCAAAGAATATTTACTTTGTATTATACACACGGGTGAGTAAATGGGGTACAGGAATACCTTGCCATAGGGCAAAGGTGCAAATTATAACAAATACACGCTTACATTGTATGGCGGTGAGATTAATACCGATATTCTGGTTTAGCTGGTTCGACACTGAATAAAATAAATTGCTAATTCGTACCCTAGCAACAATATGACCAAGGATGTCGTGACGCAACAATGAAACAAGCGGTTCGAAGAAAAACGGTACTTCGATACACAAATTACTATCGAATGCAGCTGTATATTTAGAAAAAAAAAACAATGCGGATTTAATAATAATAATCCTTCAAACATAAACATATACTGAATTTGTCTATTTTTTTAAATATAAAAATAATATATGTTCAAGGAAATCGGTAAATTTTTACCCAATTAATACTACTACTGTGTAGCTTTAATCATTTTATTTTGATACTGATTCGGCTTCAAACCATGTATAGCATTTAACTATATATGTTTCATGATACATAGTTGTCAACCGGTTCTTTGGGCATCTAGCACTAATCCTAAAGCGTAAAACTGCATCAGTGTCCAAATAGCAGAGCTTTGAATAAACACAGATTGTTTCATGTTTATACAGTCCACTACAATTTTTAATATGTACTAATTTATGTGTAAGTAATATTAGTAATACGTGTCCATGGATTTGCAAACTGGCCAACTCCATTTGTATGAAATGTTCAAGAGCAACAAAACATATTGGGGAGTGTGTTACTGCATGGATTCGGCAGGCGTATGCAGGTGAAATTGCAAATTGGTGCAGAAAGGTGCAAATTGTTTGTGAATTATGTGCGTTCTGTGTGCGATATAACAATTAAAGCTCAATTAAACGGCTTAAAATCGTTTTTTCGACACATGGGTGCAGTTAGCTGGTTTGAAAATTAATATGCTTTTTGGTTGCGGAAGTACTCACACTTTACTTTCCATTACAAATTATGCATTATGATTGACCGAATGGTTTACACAAAAATAGCGAATACGCATACGACACTAAATTATGTGCAAATTTTCTTGTGTATTAAGTATTTCTTAAAAAAAAATATTTTGCACATCAAAAGTAGTAATAAGTAGATTAATTAATATTTTGTATTTTGAACATTTTTGTAAATGTTTCGTATATAGTATAGTGTTATAATTTCACGTTTTGTTATTGTCGCACAAAGCCACGAATATCTTATCTCTTACGAGCATATACGAATGTTCAACGAATAAATAAAATAATATTAACATTTAATTTCTAAGCGTCCCGTCATTAATACATAAATCAAAGATTGGACTGGACTGTAACTCTAATAAATATAACACATAGAAATCAAAGTTTTTGTAATGCATAAAGCATTCAGGTACGTTGATAATACAATTTTTATCGCCATTGCAGAAAATCGTAAATATTTAACAACTTGGCGAGTAATGTGCATTATTCTGAAATGCGTGGAAAACCGTTTGATAAGAGCAAAAAATATTTCGACTCGTGCGCATGCGCCTTGCCAACAACACGCGCTGATAAGGAAAATCGAATAATTCAAACCACGCTTCAAACAATACATAAGCACTTAGATGTATTTTTTTCGAAGAATATGTAATAAGGTGTAAGTTGGAACACATGATACACAGCTTGCAACCAGAAGCATCTAAAATCTACAAAAAATATAATAATTTCGCACTGTAACATAATTATTAGTAACTAATATAATGGATCTTGACATGCATTTATTATACTTATGATGATGTTTTTGTTTAACAGTTTTCTAACAGTATTACTGAATGAAGAAAGGTTGATTCACACAACATTGTTGAACAGTGGAAGATTGTATACCACTCGGTATGAAGCGAAAAGCCTCTCAGGTCCAGTGTGTTAGGCCAGCAATACACTGAAGGTCGAAGGCACTCAACAGAGGACTATGTTAGGAAGTACTCAAGATAATATGCATGGCATGGCATGTTTTCAAGCAAACATTTCCCACTGGTATACAATTTGAATGGTTTACAAGATGAGCAAAACAATATTGCTGTTATATACTGTTAGACTAACTTGTAGAAGGCCAATCGTCAGCTATGAAACATAACATTTTGATAAGCCCAAAAAGCATAAATAGGTACCTTGTAAAATTAACAACTTCGCCATTATACTTCAAAATTATAAAGATACATGGCTGAACTCTGTACAATTATTATAATTATAGTTATCTCTCTCACCCAACCAACATATCGACAATATTTTTACAAAATATTGAAAGTATTTACAATATAAGGTGCCTAATTGGTATAAAAGCTGGCAAATTGAAAAAGATAAATGAGAAGATAACACTGTCGTGTTCGTTTTCACGTCACATCATTATCAGTACGTGCATACATTTCATTGAATATGATTTACTTTATATTGTTGTGTGCAATAGTATATTTATAAATTTCGTACACTGAAAGTACATTTGAGTGAAAAACAAGTTAATTATAACATTAATGAAAGGTCGTATGGGACATTTTGTAGATAATCACGGAATCAGTATATGATAATTGTTAGTCACGATCGTATTGAATACATTATAATATAGTAGTATTATGTAATATGTTTAATACTCGCTGACAGTTTTACTACATATATAATATAGTATACAGCAGATATAGTTAATTATTCCGATCACGTAGATCAGCGATCGACAAAACGTAGGTCGCGACCTCATCGATAATGTTGCCAGGATAAAAATGTGTCACAAGTTTCAACAAAATTAAGCGATAAATTATTGCTATGCATGTATCCGCATGACGAATAAAAAATAATTAATAAGACAGATATCACAGAATGTTTAGTTGCACTTCGTCACGAAATTCAATAAATACATTTGATAATATGATACATTACTTCATTCAAATTTAACATGGTCGTGTGTATTATAAGTCTTCTCATAATATCGTATGTGAAAAAGAGGAAGAGACATTAATAAGTAGTATAATACTGAATATATTATATATTTCAATTTGACAATTACTAATTGCTATCAATTCTCAATTATATAAATATACAAACAGCGATTGATACAAATATCACAATAAAATATATTTAGAGAAAAATAGTTGCATGCATGAATCTGTTTAAAATGCACTTCGGTTGAGTAATAAGTAAAACATTACAAATTCCAAATCGGGCAAAAATAAATTTCATACCACAATAAGTTTTTTTTTCACAATATTTATATTATTATCGCTGGTAACAAACGATATGATTACGACATGAATGCATTCCAGTACTGCATAAGAATTTGCCCAAGCGATCAAAAGTAATTGAAATATTTTAATACATAATACTTAGCGATTTTCCGAGGTGTGAAATAGGAATTATGCTTGTAGCTGGCTAGTTAACGTGCATTATAAATGATAAATGTATATATTTGGTGTACGACAGTCAAATGTCTCTGTAGAATACCATCCAATTCTACCTGATTGTTAAACTGCGGTTATGGTCACATCGAAATATCTTTGTGGTGGATTAAATATCTACGATAAAGGTTCGTTATTAATTTTAATAATTGGCAAACATCTATACTGCGACATATCAATTCATTCATCATTATATGGGTTTGGATTGACGGTACATACATAATAGGTCTATGAATTAAAATATAAGTTTGTTGGAGTAAAATAGAAATTGATGTAATAAAATTAAAAGCGTAGAAGATTTTAAAAATGAGAAGAGTGCTACTAATGATCTATATACGGTCACGGTCGTCATGAACTATAAAGTACACGATCATGATTATCTATACTTTGACAGTAATTTTTTAAAACAATAATAATAATATACGTACTCAAATTGCACACCAATAGTAATATTTTTGTGACATATGGACATATTATGATTACAACCATACTTGAATGTTTTTTATACATATATGTGCAGTGATTGCATATTTAGGGGCACGCGATTCATTGTTTTAATTTACCTAGATTATTAAAAATACCTGCTGTATAGTACATTCGTAATAACATTAATTACCTCTATAGAAATTATACAGTGTAGGATAACAAATGAAGAAAATTAGCCGACCCACATCATTTTTTATCTAGTTTAGTATGTAATTAATTTTATGAGTGTTTTTTTTTTATCAAAATAGCTATTTTTATTATAAAACGCTATAATATCTGTGCAAAAATGCGGTACACTTTTACGGTTTTTGCGATTTGTAAATTTTATTAATTTAGGGTAAATTCTTTTAAACACATTCCAACCTCATTCATTAGAAATCGGCTTTCTATGGAAAAGTAACAAAAAAATCAAATGGATGATAAAAAGTTAACGTTCTAAGAATGTACATTAAAATATAACAATTTAATAATATATTTCAGCATTTAAATATTTTTTTTTATAAAATACACTTAATTCTGTAGCATTCAATATTGGAACAGCAAAAAGCATTTTGATTTTCCTTTATACGGTTACGGTCATGGTCATCATGCTGTATTAGAATGGATGCAATAGATTGTTACCATTGAGGAACATTACTTGTTAAGCGAAACAATATTAACTCGTACTAACACTAGGTACATAACATATACATGAGTGCTCAATAAAATAATATAAATTTTTAGTAAATAGGTCATGTCTCTGCAGATGGATAATGAATTTTCAATTGAAATGCAATATGGAGTAGGGAGGTATCATGAAACAATGCTGTATGAGCAGTTTCGCGGCCAGCGGATATCGTCCGGCTCTGTCGAGCACCTTGGCATTTATTTATTTACCCGATGAAAGTGCATTATTTGTTACCATGCCGGTTTGAAATAGGGCTCTTGCATCTTTGGTGCCATAAAGCGAATAGGTGTTGTTAATTAGAAATTAAAATAGAAGAGTATTAATGAATATTATACACGATAATGTTTTAGTTTCACGTATGTAAACAATATATTTATTATAAGATCACTGTAGTGGTTATTAATTTGGTGTTTTGGACAATATTAATTGTCTTTTAAAAGACAATATTTTATTTATTTCACATTAATGTGATCAGATATTTTATTTACATAAGAGTGTCAAAAATATTTTTCAATAAGAAGTGTGTTTCAGATTATTAGACAGTGTGTCTAACAAGCTTTGAATTGTTTTTAATTATCTGTAAATTTGAAAGCGTTATTAATCTTAAATACTTTTGATGCTACTGCAATTATAACACCTGTATAATTTCATGTCATGTCACGTTATGTTTTGAATAATGAAAACTGATAAAAGTGTATTGTGTGGTTTAGATTTTGAAACTATCCCTAGAATCAAGCAAATTTTAAATTGTTTGAAGTTTTTTATATTTTGTCAGCTTCGCACTTATCTCGCGCATTCTACATCTTTGTTAATTTATCAAAAAAGATACACTGCTGCTGAGTGGATTCATAAAGATCAAAACTTCCGAAAGTCGAAGCGCTTATTACAAATAATAATGGTCTTCGTTAAAGTGTAAGACGTTCATTTGGGTATGATTGTACATTCAAAATGTATTTCGATCACGCATACAGTATGGACAGTATTACTAGTTATGTACTGATTGGTTTGATGATAGTATCCACCCGAAATTTCTCTTGCAAATAAAACCGGTTTTGAAAGGCGATTTTATGATGTTTGATATAAAATGGCCACTAATGGCCCGATTCCCATGAACCGCCCTGGGATTAACAATTTGTACGAGCAGAAGCGAGATCTAGCAAGAGCTGACTAGGCTCAGAACCAGTTTTCGCCTACTAACTTATGCGTCTTGTGATGTCGAGGCGCGTCACGGCGCACGCTACGTCGCCATTCCATCCTCCACCATGGTCATCTGCACCCGGACTTGCTATTTTTAGAACGCGGCTCGCCAAATGTAGGGATGAGATTTACCTGTCCGCCCATATCATATTTGGCCGACGAGGACAACTACGTTAATTGCACATTTTATTTTAAAAAACTTTCGCATATTAACCAAATAAAATTATTCTTCTCCCACACATTTTATATTCGATTGGCAAGTCTTCAAAAAGCAACAGAATTGTCAAGTATAATTTATAATAGATGGATAAAGTCTTCATCAATGATTAAAATACAATCACTCATACCGAAGATTAAGACAACAAAAATAAATGTGACTACTGTATTAGTAACGATGACTGAAATAATTATGAATAATATTAAACTACAAACTATGCACCTGAAATAATATGTTTAACACAGATTAAAGCCTGTGACATAAAAAATACAAACTCAGTGCGCTAGCAATATGTTGCTTATTGTGAAGAACTTATGCACGTGGATTAATTAATGTATCCATCAAATGGTTACTCTTTTAGTGTCAAATTATAGGAAGAACAATATGGAAAATAATATGATTCAAAATGAGTATTTTTTTTACAAAAATTGAAGTGAATAACAGTTTGCAAAATATATGATATCACTTAAGGTATCTATAATTACTAGATATGCAATAGATTTTATATTCTGATTACATCACTAATCTATTGACAAATTGATAAAAACAGAAAAAATGAGAAGGGGGGTATAATTAGAATGATTTTTAAGTGAATACTGAACTGTTTCTACATAATAAATATGCATACGTTTTGTATTACAAATAAATAATGTGCATGCGAAATTATACATTGATTGAAAATAATTAAATTCAACAATAATTGCATACATTATTTAAAAGCATAAGATTTTCAAGTATTCGTATATTTAGTAGATACACATACGCCTACTCATTTTGTATGTATCTACTGTTGTACTCAATTCATGCATTTTCCACTTAACTTGTAAAGAGAACATATCACTTTTTCTGGAATTTAAAACTGACGGTCCGCAAACCGCTTTTTCCACTGTTGATTATTACTATCTATATTTGAAATTAATATTATTGGAACGCTTAAACATTTAACTTATACTTCAGCCAACAATTTAGTAACACTTCAGTGATTATTGAATATAATGTCATTCTACATTTTTTTTAAATCTGTGGTATGTTTAGAGTCAATACATGTGCACTTTTTTCAAACTTTATTTAAATTTGGGAGTGCTATCCGGCTTGTGATACGCTTTTAGAAATTCAAATTATTTCAAGAATATCTTTTTATATTAATTGTTATCAGCTATCGGTGATAATATATACAATAAAATAAACCATGTACCCAATTTGGCGCGAAATATCGAATGAAAAGAAAGGTGTAGATCATAATAGACAAACACTTAAAGACGCGAATGAAGCTGCCCACTGCTTTGCTTCTCTGTTTTATTAGTGCAGCGTACCGGCAAGTATAACGTACGTATATATACGTAACTCCATAGTAATTCGTATGCGCTAAGTGAGGTTGATGGATGCTACAGGCTCGAAATATCAATTCCATTTTATTCTTTCGGTTACCAGTTGCAACGGACACAGAATAAATTCGCTAAATTTCTTGCGAACAAGCGCAGGAGAAATGCCAGGTTTGAATTTTAATACGAGATTGTTTTACGAATCACGAACTCTTTCTTTACCCGAAATGAACGAAAATTGAACAAATTTTAGTGTTTTTTTTCCGAGGTCTACACTTTTTATCGAATCGACCTAGCACTTAAATGCATGCAGTGCTAAACATCTCTGATATCACAAAATCTAGCGGATAAGTTGTATTATAATTATCATTCCATCCGACACTAATTAAGTCGAGAAGAAATCAGTATTGCAGGAGTAAAAATACTCAGTATTTTTCGATAATTCCTGGGAACGAATTCAAACTATCCAGCTATTTAGATAACAACATTTAGGAATATTGCATAAAATAATATTTTTTTTTCAAAAATTGAATAAAACTTCTATTTAACCCACGACGTACGATGATTTCTGAAATAGTTTGGTTGTATTAAATTACTAAAAAAGGGGACGTCCTGCATACATATCCCAAAGGGCTATTAATACGCCCATGTGTCAGTATTATATATATTTCAGTGGTAGTATTAAAATAATTAAACACATTAGGCGTAATGCAAAATATATAAAAATAATTTAAAATGCACGAAGAGAAAGAATCACGCTGATAATAAACATTTATTTTCACAATTCTGTATTGAATACATTATACAGAGAATAAATTTGTATTAATGTCATTAATTATGTAACAATATTCAAGGTGAATGGAGTGATACGATCGCGATATAAAAAATAAAATAAAAGCAGATGAACCAAATCGTACAATCTAAATGGCATACGGTAATTAGCGTGTTATCAGTGAAAAATATGTGACAATATAAAATTAAGATACAATAATTGCAAAAGTAGACATGGATTCTATTTTATCCATGGTTACTTTACACATAATAACTACAAAAACTTATCTACATTGTTTAAAATGTAATCGTATATTTTGTTTTGAGTTGGCTATCTAGAGAAGCTACTTCCGTCCATTTACTTCTAGATCAACATGTTTTGAAGTTGGATTTGAAAGTGAAATAAGATAGTATGGAAAAGGTCCGACAACGATATGAAAACATTATTTACTATTTTTTTTTTAAATTGGGCTTAAAACTATTGGGCATATTTGATTTTGTAATGAATTATCAATGTGTTACATTTATGTAAGCAATTGTATACATGCCGAGCTACTTTAGTTCGAATGTCACACAGCATTAATAACAGATATTAAGACAGAACACATCCAGCGTGCTATCAAAATTTGGCGATATTAAATATTACGTAATTACATGTTATCCAAATTAATATAACGCGTTACTGTTGATAGAAACTGACATAAATTTGTATTTTGTGGGAATGTGTGGTCGCATAGAAAACAAATTTATAAAAATGCCAAAATGTATCGCCTTAGGAAACTGCATTGTTTCGCAGAACGAATAGAAAGCATTTTTTGCATTTTTGCATAAAACTGCAATGGACATCAGAATATATAGTTACATTATATTTTATTTGCAGTTCTTGCAATATAATAAAATTATCATAGCTTTTAACGAATTCCTGATAATACCACAGAATGCAACGAACGTTGAATACATTATGGCTAATTTATCACGGAGAAAATACAATGTAGATGAAAAATCTGAAACCAACGGATGATAGCTAATTTAAAAAATCGTTTGCGAAATATATAAGCATGATCACAATTTTTGCTTTTAATAATGTTAACACGAACAGAGCGTAGTTTTTTAAGTCTTCTAATTATGTTATCAAGTGTAATATAATTATAAGAAAACGTTAGAAATATATTAATTTTGTTTGCTAAAATATTGAGATTATATTTTTGGTTATTTTGAAACCCTAATTTCAGTTTTGGGATAAAGGGATTTTAGACAGCATTCCTTATGAAATGTATGTCCAGTATGAAATGTAAATACTATGATGGGGAATTGTTGCAGTAGTAGTTTTATGTAAAACTTTGTATAATCAATATGAAAGAATCAAAATGACGTCCCCCTTTCCAAGATATTAATTGTTAAGATTTAATAAAATACATTTGAAATTCATAAGAATAAGAATTCGAGGCGAATCTGTGTTCTTTTTTTAATAATGCTGATATACAATATTGTATAATATAAAGTGAGAAAGCGTTAATACGTGATAGAAAAACCGCGTTAGATTGAAGTTATAGATGGACTCGAAAGAGTATTAAAAATAATGAAAATAATTGGACGGCCTGCCTAGTCGAAAAGCAGTAGAAAACCTCCGGCGGAACGTGCACTTTCTGAATCTTTTCAGCGGACATTAGTTCCGTTTAGTTCTGGCTGGATAAACAATTATATTTTAAATAAATGGTCATTTCGAACTATATATCTATTTTTTTTGCGACACTATTTCTTAAATGTCCAAGAATCCATAAAAAGGCAAATAAACCCTGAGTACACCGTCGTATTGTTGTATTGTAAGATTTTAATTGAATACGAAAATTTTCACAACTACACTTTTCAATAAATCAAAACAAACTTTTGAAATTCGTGCCCCTTTTAAGATTCTCTAATACAGCGATTTTCAACCTTTTTGCTACTACACCTACGCAAAAAAATCCGCGCCTCAACTTTTTTTTTTTTCATGTAATGACAAAAACACATTATTTTTAAAACTCTCAGTTTTTCAAATTTTTACACCAAATTTGGCCACAGTCCCTTTCCTAGAAGGGAGCGCGCCCCGGATTGAAAACATCTGCTCTAATATGTTCTACGAAAAATTACTTCGAAATACGTAATAGCAGATAACAACCGATGTTCCGCCCAGCTATAAAATGAACACTATTGCATTTCGAAATTTTCAAGTAGTGGTCTGATAAGAAGGAATATACATGATTGTATACTACATTATTTAATCCAATCACTGCAAAAATCACGCTGTGAAATATTTAATTAAATCTTAATAGAAATAGGAAGCAACCCTTGAAGTACTATAATTAATACTATTTTCAAGAAAATATTGTATCTGCTTCCGCATATATAATGTAAGTGGATAAGCAGGTATAATATATAATATTATATTAAGTATCTACAGTTTTGTCTCGATAATAGGCTGGTAGTTGGTAATAGGGTTATAAGTTATAAGCAAAGGAGCTGACCTTATGTGTAATTAAAATCGATGCAAATGATAAGCATAATTCCAGGGAAACATTAATTTAGTGCTGTGTATTGCCACAATATAGCAATATTTACTGTTTATTTACCAACCTGTCGACAAAGAGAAAGTGTAATTTGTACTAATGAATTGTGTATTATTATTTAAAATGCTACCATCAGATTTAATTCTTTTATTAGACAAGTCAATGTAGATCGTATGACAAATATTTTTTTAAATAGTTGTCACACCTGTAGAGAAATGAATAGAATAGATATTATATTGTGATATTTCATAGTCAATATTGAAATATAATAAAACTAATGATTGTTCTAATAAAACTCGTTACGCATATTTATATACCTGATTTCTTCAAATAAAATAAATAATTCTTCAAAGAATTTGAAAGTATATTTAATATCAATAAATAGTGTATCTAAGGAAGCGATTCCCTGTGTTGATAACAGTTCTATAAACATAAGAATTCACATGAATGTCGATGAAGAGTATGTCCGAGTATATCCGAATAAAATGAGTTGGTTTTTATAATTCATTTATTTGCAGACAGTATAACGTCGTAACCCACGAGAAATCGATGAAAATTACTGCTTCCGATACATAGCGGAAAATAGATCAAGTTCGCAGCGCGGAGGAATATCAAATGACGAGCGTCGCGAGGATTGGTTTTTAGACATTTTTAAAAACTCTTTAGTCACATTATAACTCTCCAAATAATAGATCCACGATTATGGAAAATAATTTTTGAATCGTATCCAGCTGACGGGAATTGAACCGTAATCACATAGCGCGTCACTTTAATAAGTAAGTACTCACAATCAATTTTGGCAAATACTATATCAGCCATACATAAAGAGGGCTTTTTCCTAAGCGTTCCGTTGAAAATAAATATAATAATTTGAAAAAATTATATATTGAATTGACCCCTTTTTGATGGCCTTTCGATGGACTAAACTTTAAATGTAGCAAGCTATATTTGGCGTAGCTTTGCAAGAAATTTATTCTAATGAATGAATTTTTAATGATTATACGCGTTATAATCAATTTAATGTAATAAGCAAAACATTATATGAATAGATTTTTTACGGCTCCGGGGTCTAATTCAAACGTAATGTTGTTTTTCGTTTAGTTTAATTATTGTTTCAGCTTCTGGCAGGCGCCGATTTTTAGCGGGAAACTGACGATCTAACAAATGGATGACATTTTGACATTCAAATAACTTTCAGTCAAAATTGACGTTCGAAATAATCATATTATTATAATAGCATCGAATTTAAAAATATTTTTTATACATTGGCATGACTGTATAATGGATACAAAGCAATTTAGGATTATTTTTCTAATCTAAATGAAATTATATTGAATTATGTATTTTCAATATGTAAATAAATAGTTGAGATCTTTTATTGCACTGATATGTATAAGGCGAAAATATTTAATAGATAATACATTTGCAACTTCGTCACACTCGTTGAATGTGCGTCCATCTCTACAATAACATTTATTATGTGTATTAATTGAATAAAAAGTTGTTTCTAAAACAAATGACATTGAATTTTTGAATTTGGTAAGTATAATATACATAATACGCAAAGATACAAGTTATCCATCTATAATATTTGCTCAAAGGTACTAGTTTTTGGTGGTATTAAAGAACACATCGAAAAAGTATTATCCTACAGATTATTGAAATCTATAAAATTTTCTCAAAAATTAATGGTGGGTGTTTAAAAAAAAGAATTATGATTTGCATGGCATTATTTTTAATAATATGTAGGTAAATTGTTATTAATGTGCATGTTAATTATATATGTATATAGTATATCAGAAACTTGGTGTCTGATTAAGTAAATGTTATAGAAACTGAGAATTAATATTAGACGATAAACTTTAATTAAAACAATAAAGTTCATTGAGAAAAGGCCTTGATTGAACCAGTATTATCTATTCTGCCTGTAAATGCAGCAACGCTGCTAATCAATTATTTTTACAATTACGGATAATAAGAACCTATGAGTTTTTAACAATTTTCAATTCATCAGAGATAAACAATTATACGGAATAATCGTTATACATCAGAAATAGTGAGACTTAACCGGCGAAAAGATAATTGAAATACACGTGGGCAGTAGATATTACCATATCGTAGCATATTTAAGTATCCAGTTAGAAGCTTACCGGATCCAAATCAGAGTCCCATAATTCCTTGAGGTCACTGGATCCGATGTCGTAAAACGTCTCCATAGTGGAGGCGCCGCAAGTTCAAATAAATCTCACAAAAAGTATGCACAATTCACAAAACACCACCAATTAAATGATGTACACAAAACTGGAAGCATCCATGAGTTCGCGCGTGTCCGATCCGATAAACCAAAAACAAAATTCCACTGATGATAAAGTTTCCCTTGAGGAAAGGGAGGCACAGTATTTTATTATGAAAATAATAAAAAAAAGTTGCATACACACGCCCCTATCAGTTAGATTGTAGTCTATCTGTCAAATGTCACTTTAAAAGGTCAAAGGCCGCTTTGGTGGCGGGTTTTCACTTATATAAACCGTGTACAATTGCCGATTTACTTCGATACACTTTGTATACGAGGAGGCCGGTGAGTTTTAAGTGAAATATGTGTGATACAGGTGATTTGTCAGAAAGCACGGCTCACCGACACCTGTTGCTTTTGAAATGTAGCCGGCGAATGGATTTCGGATGAGACCGGCGAGGGAAATGTTCTCTCTCTGTCACTCGCGCTCGCCGACTTGGCCCCGCCCTTAGACAGCACTCGCTAGCTTGAACCGTTATCCGCAAACGATTCTGGTATTAAAGTTTAGAAGATTTTTTTGATTCACCAACAACTCAAATAATTTATTATTTAGGTGTAAACCAATACATATTATATAAAATTCTGTACAAATGAAATCTAATGCAAACAATGCTCGTGGGTCTTAAATATTTTCATGATATTAAATATCTTCAATATTTGAAAAAAGATTCTTAGACTGCATATTACATAGAATTAAATTTAACAGGGGATTTTGATATGATCATTATCATAACTTATCCAACACTTCTTCGATGTTCCCGACAAGCCCGGTGCCTAACACGTATTATGTCGGGAATCAATATTTTAATCATTGATGACAGCCGTTAGCAAAGTCAGCAATAAGATAATCTTATTTTATAAACTCGGCTTCATATTCTATTGACAATTTATAATAAATTCAGGACTCAGCAAAAGAAAGTTAATAGATTGAAATCGAATTTTTATGTTGTAAAATCGATATTTTAATGATTATAATGGGATTCTATAACTTTTATGATTAGCATCAAGCATTATCGCCATTATTTAAAATTGAAAATTCGGATTATAATTAAGTTTATTTATATGACCATCTTACTTCATCAACTGAAAAGCATTCGCATATTTTCGGAAAACTTCGGATTTAGTTGGTGAAACAAATTTACCGCCAAATTTATTTAAAGGGTTGGTAGTCATTTTATTGCCAGTTGGGAAAAAGTGTGTCAATCAACAATATTAATTAATTGTCTAAGAATAAAAAATATCATTCGGTATATGTACCCATGCCAATAATTTTTATATATTCTTTAAAGATATGCGTATTAAAAAAAAACTTTCTTTAATTTTATTCTTAATTGGATATTTTTAGCTAAATGAGTATTTTCAAGCTTAAGCTACAATAGTTGCTGTGGTATGAAAATATTTAACATTCGACATTTGTACAAATTAATGGTATCTTGAATTACCTTAGCATATTTGTTTAAAATGTAATTTGATTTTTCATGAAACATGACAAGATTAAATTAAACAAGACATTTGGTATGCAATTATGATTATTTATTATACAAACAAATAAAATAGGAAACAACATATTTTCTTATAATTTAGAAAGTAGGTACTTTGAGTAAAGTAAAGTAAAGTATTTTTAATTTACATTAGGATGTACCCAAAATGGAAAAATTAGTTCTTAACAAAAATATTGAGTATTTTATATTTTGCGAAATACTTTTATATTTTTTTTTTATGCAAATATGTAAAATGTTTTTTAGTGCTAGTCTTTTCAATAATACAAAAGATATCTGTAGTACCATAAGCAAGCCTACGTGAAGATACAGTGCCTTAGAACTTAATCTGTATTTTAATTTGAATTTGTATTTAAGTTTTTTTCTACAATTGCTATTGTAGTATAAATAATATGATAATATTGTGACAAATAATTTATTGATAAATCAGCACTTAAAATATAGGTGGATTGCAAGAGCGCAAAACCGGCGGCACAACTGAATGCAGAATGTTTATTCCGCCATGAAGTATACATGTTCGTGCTACTTCACACCGGACCAAAAACTTTGTAAACTGGAAATAAAAATATCGATATTAAAGTAACATTCAATTTATAAGCTTAGTAAGTACACACATTGAATAAAAACAGATCTATATTAGTAAAAAACTGCCAGGCTACAATTTGTTTGTCTAATGGTAATGGTTGTATTATAATTGTAACAAAAGCTTTTACCCAAGACCTATATTCTTGACTTGTTTGTTTGTGGAATGAAATGATGAATATATAGGAAACCTATCCTTGCTTTTTAGTTTAAATAAAATTAAAATTATTGTATTGAGAAGGATATTTCAAAAAAATTGTTATATTACTATAATATTTTATAATTTATACTAACTAATTCAGCAGTTTCCGTCTCCGATGATACTACAACAACAGTATGACCATTTTTCACAGCGGATTTGATATCTTTTTCGATTTGTGTTCCAAGGGTTAGTAAGCTTTTTTCTCCGAGGCTAACACTGCTGTATGGAATATTCAAACTCCCATCCATGTTCACTCGGTTAAATCTAAGGAAGAAGTAATGTATTGGATTTTTTTTTTGTTGATATTGCTACCTACACACATAGAATAATAAATAACAAACAATATGTAGGTATAACATCCATTTGCTTTCCCAAAAAATGCTGTGTTATGAGAACCCGTGTTATACAAAATAAGAACTAGTGCAAAAAAAGGGGTAAGGTTCTGAAAATTAGAGAAACATACCATTACATTTTTATATTTCGGAGAAATATATATATTAAATCAAATTCATCAAAAGTGTCAAATAATGTTTTCGAGTTACATGCTAAATTTTACCTGTAATCACTGTTTCACACATTTTACATGAAATTTCTAGGCTTGCAATAATACACATAGGCCCTTATTTAAGAAAGAAGTGCGCACAATTAGAACCTAGTCTCATGTTACTTTTTATCATACTCCTGTAATATATATATTTTTAGACTTGCTCCTTTATTGCATTGGTGTTGGCTTATAGAATAACATTACATACTTAACTCAGTTTCGATTTTTTTGCCGTTTGAATCTTTATTTAATTTAAGCAAACTATATTAGAGTGAACCCATGTTCTAGGATGCTGTATTTTATGTGGATTTTCCCCAATTCTTGAACCATTTTAAAGCGAAACTGTGTTATAGAAGTACAGTGATAAACGTGTAAATTATCAGACCGTGGGGATTTTGGTAAGTCAAATTAAACAAATAACGCTTTGATCAAATATTTTCATTAAGTTAAAAAATAATGAATATAGATAAATTCAATATTTTAAAAGGATTTTCGCTGCACTGTCCAAGTTCAACACATGCTGCAATTTAAAAATTCATACAGGCTGGGTTAGTTAATGCTTTGTAACTTATTATTTTGTTTCTGCAACGTATTTAGGATTTGTAAAAAAATACATGAGCACGGCCAAGCAAAGTTTCTTAACTTTATAAATTAAAATTTTCTTTATGTGCGGAGCTAATGTAATCTTAAGAGCAGAAAACGAATCAAGACATATGTCAGGAGATACTTTATATCGCCCACTACTGCATATGCTGATATTGCTATATGCTTTAAACTTTAAACATTTTTTGATGGTGTATTGAGACTATACAAAATATTTCTAGAAACATAATTACTTAAGATTTATTAAGATAAACTAATTTTGTATTGGAGTATTCATAAGAAAATAGTATATAATTTTAAAAGAAGAAAAAAAATGAATGTGAAATTTTTTAGGGGAGGGGATCTATGTATATAAAAAAACTTACTGTAGATTTGGCCGAATATCTAAAATGCAAAGATTTTTTTGTTCTATTAATTTCAAGAAATCGTTACAGCTAATTCTAGGGCACATTTCTTGCTGTAGAGTCTGACCATCAATTTCTACAGAATCCTGAAAGACATTAATCGATATTATAACTTGTGTGAGAAAATATAAAAATAAATGAATCAATTACAATTATTAAATAAAAAAAGTAGTTACCAACGGATCCGTCCTGCATTCACCATTTCCAAACATCCTATAAGATATACTTTTGGGTGAGGATTTGTACATCAGCGTTGATTCCTGTGAAGAAATAGTTTCTTTTTTTATCATTTTCGGTAATTTATAGGATAGATAGTTTATTTGGAAAATACCATAAGAGTTAAGAACCAAAATAATTTATTTTTATTGCAAAGGAGGCTACTCAATAACTCAAATCAACATAATACATTATAAGAGAGACATGTTAAATTAGGTACAGCTTACTGATGTAAGTATATGTATCGTGATACATTCTGCGTAGTACTACACAGGTATAAATATATTTACAACACACATAAGGCTTCGGATCCAACGAGATGGTCAGAAAAATTCATGGTAAACGAAGCAAACACAGTTTATGAATTTTGACTCTTGTTTGTTCTTACACATCTTTCGTCAACATTAGAACTTTAGATTATATAATGTAATATTCACTCTCCCAGTATATATAAGTAAATATTTTATTACTACTATTGTATATTATTCTTGGATTACAGTTTATGATTTACTCGTACTGTTACTTGAAAGTTAACAAAAACTAATATGATTACCTTAACACATTTTTCTATATCAACTTCAGGCAGATCCGAGAACAAAAGTATACACTCATTGAACTCAGATGCTAATAATGTATCTCTCAATTGTTTGAGAATAGCGACCCCCATATAGAGTGGCAATGAACCATCTTCCACTAGAAGTGCATCCCATAAATGCAATATTTTGTGTAATGGAAAAACATCTGCAAATGAAGTAATTTGTGTTAAAATTTAAGTAAATAATGAGAAGTCATTTTTTATTTATCCCAATAAGACAACTATTTGCTCAATTGGAGGTTAGGAACAAAACTTAAGGTAACATTTCGATACATTGAATTTAAGTGAACACGAAAACCACGATGCAAATTTCACCCTAGCAATTTAATTAAAATCCTGTCTCGATGGCATAATATAATTCATGAGTGCTTTTGGTACTAGTTTTATTATACTCACGAGAAAACATTGTCAAGAACCATGGAATGGCAAATAAGTCCGGCACGAAATGTATCTGATGTAAATGGCTGGCCAACTTTGGTTCATGAAAAGCAGTCAGCTGCCAAAATTTTGCCAAATATTCTTTGATAACTGCACTGTTATCTTTTAAGAAAAATTTATTGAGGTACCTTGGCACAAAAGCTGACAGACAGGCAAATGCTCGAGCTGTAAAATAAGAAGTTGAATCAAGAAGATGATGTATAATACAACTTTATGATTGATATTTTTTTTTCATTATTAGAGTTTATTTTACCTTCATTGTTGAAATTGAGGAATAAGAATGGTGCTGATAAAGAATCTAATCCTTGCCAATAAACATATTGAGGATTACTTAGAAGCCATGCTTTCAGAATTCGTCTCAATCCATTATGACCTGCTCTTCCACAGAGCAGCCAACAATATTGATGGCATCGGGGAATGTCAACTTCAATCTGTGAATAATATTAAATTACCTATCTGTGCATTTAAATTTTGTAATTCGCTAGATGTGGTAATAAGATATTACTATTTAGCAATAGTATTACTAAGGAAAATATGAAATTAAGTGTGAGCTGATAAACGAAAAAATGTTTACATGTTAAATAAAATGAACTATGTATGTTCAGTTGCCTTTTGCTCAACCATAATGTTTATTTTTAATTGTACAAAGAACATTTTCAGTATCATTTATATCTATCATGATTTTTTGAGTGAAAAACCGTGGAAGAATTTGCCATGTCTTAAGTCAGATATGTTACTGGTCTCTCTGTAAAAAATCACAATAACAACCTACATAAGCAATAACCAGAGTAAATTGTTGCTTTACAAAATAGAAATACGTGTCTTTATATTTATTGAGTTTCATATCAGTTTATTATTTTATTCATCCAAATGGCATAGTTAATCATCATATTTAAGTCGAACCTAACTTTTTATATTATATTTGGTGTATTCACAAAAAAATCTAAAATCAGGACAGAAAAATTAGTTTATTTATACCTGTCTATCTGTAGCAGTTGTTGTTTCTTTATCTATCCTTATATACTGCTCTTCAATGTCTCCTTTAATACCTAATAGCGTCGCCCAAACTTCGCCACGCACTAATGGAGGAATGTCAACTGAGGCTTCTTTTCTTATTATAGGTTCTGTAAAAGGATAACCCTAAAAGTTAAAGGAAACTGTTAAAACAATCATGACTTGACAATAAATTGAAAATAAATTAACTGTTCAAAAAATCATGGAATATTATTATAGAATTCAAGATAACACTTTAACAACTATTTCTTAACTGAAAATAAATATATAAATAAATTCCCTCGCAGTCACAGAATTCAACAATTTTACAACATAGTGTACTGTGTATCTGAATGTGGGCTATTAAGAATTAAATATTTAATAATACATACAATCATTAATTTCAATTGACATAATATTTGGTTATAATGCATCTAAATAAAATTATTTCTTTACACACCCTTAACAATCTTTCAAATAATATTAATCTATGAAATTGATATTCTGTATCTCTTTCTCGTATGATTCGGGGTAGATATGAAGTTTCACTTCTTTTAGAAACAACTTTATCCACAAGGGGTAAGTATTCTATGTAGTGAACATGACCTAGTCTCGTCACAAGAAGATCCATACCAGATATGGCTACCCGATGGTCCATTAGAGCAAAATCCCTCCCACCCAATGAACAACCATCGAGTAATACAGCACTGAAAATATGAACAATATTTATTAAGATTTGACGAATGGAAAGAAATACATAGAATTCATAAATATTAATAACTTGACATTTAATGACAAAAATTTAATAGTACATAACTCATTAAAATTTGTTTGGCAATATGAAAGTGATCTGTTATAGATTCCAGAAGATGATGTTTACTTACATTGGCATAGAGAGTATTGGTGGACTGTTTTTTATCAATCCCTGCTTTTTTAATTCTCCTTGAATATCACCTCCTGCCAATTGCCACCAATAATACAAAAGAGGTAAACGACAGCCATATAGACCAATCGTCTTCTTTCGGCAAGAAATAACATTTGTGTTTTCAAAAAGTTTATGTCCTTTTAATTCCTTCATTGTTAGTCTAGAACGTGGAAAGATATTTAAACATGATTCTATCAGATCCTTCAATTCATCTGGAAAATCCTAAAATGATTATAAAAACATTAATTTATTTTATTGCTTGTCAACAATGCATAGATTGATATTAAAATTTTTATGGAAGTTTTACTGTCCATTGTATTGAAGGATGTTAACTTATAGGGTAAAATTACAAAAACTGCCACATACTTTAACATGTAGAGGTAGGTTTATAAATCATTCTCAAATGAAGCTTGCATGTTTAAATCTCGCTACTGCATAAAAATCACATGCTTCTATTGCATATTTGAATGAACGGTATAAAACAGCGTGAATAGTTAATACCCAAAATTCTTAAGAAATCACCTGTTATGATACATCTATAATTATATACTAAATAGTCCATATGCGCCATATTAAAATGAAAAAATAGTGACGTATTTACTGACTTCTTAAATCATAGTTTAGTTTACATTAATAACATAACACTTTTTAGAATATTTATTTAAAGATAGAGCAAACCTGATATGCATTAAAAGAATCGTGTTCTCGTGCAATCCTTTGAGCTGGGTTAGGAGTTTGAAGCAATGTCATGATTCTTCTCAAAACTGTTCCTGGTTTTAGTCCTGCCCACAAAGGACCGAGAAATAATTCAAGTAGAATAATACCAAGACTCCAAATGTCACTCATTGAACCTCCTCCACCGAGCAATACTTCAGGACTCTGGTATCTGGGTTGACTACATGCGACAAATAATTCATACAAACTGTTTAAAAAATCTTTGAAACCCCTCGTAAACCACAATTATAGATTAAAAATATAGTGATATCTTTACCCAATTGGAAATGAGACATCTTTGCCTTTACCAGTCATATAGTAGAGCCCATAGTTGAAAAGTTTTACACAATGAGAACTATCTATGAGAATATTGTCAGGGCATAAATTTCTATGGGTAATTCCTCCTTCATGTAAATGGTAAAGAGCATTGATTATCTGCTTGGCAATGTATATTTTCTCAGTTATGTTAAAGGATAGGCTGGCTTCGGATATTGGTCTGCCGGTGTACTCGGAAACAACAATTATACGCTCTGAAAATTATAACATGTTTAAAAAAATACAGTGCCAAAATGAAATTGCATTATTTTTTGTTTTTAAGCTGTACCTACCATGTTTTCCTCGAATTACGTCAAGATAACGGCATAGGTTAGGATGTTCTATGGTTTTTAATCTTTGAGCTCTTCCTAAAATTGTGATGGAGTTTGGAGTTAAGGGAAGTCCATTACTTCCACAAGTTTCGCCGGGATATATTCGAGCAAAAAATGTACAAGCACCGAATTTGGGAACATCGCTGTCAAAAATAGCCGGCATTGTTGATAATATAGCGGTCCTTTATTCCATTGCAAAGTATCTTGATTACTTTTATTTTTTAAAATATCATAATATATTAAATCTTGTTATCAGAGTTGACTCCCACAAATCTATCAAAATGACAGATCACAGAAGTGACGTTTGTACAATGCTGCCATGATAAAAAATTAATTACGCCACAGTTTTGTTTACATAATATTTTATAATACATACATGCTATACAACTTCATATTCGATTTTTCGATTTAACGGTTGAAAAATGATTCTTAGAAAATTAGAATTATAAATCATACTCATACTCGACTCATACAAAAATTTGTTTGACATAAATGATCGCAAAAAGGTAAACAGCGACATCTTTAAATAATGTTCTAAAACATTCGTATACTAAATAATCATTTTTTTACGCAAACTAAATAATTAATTTTTATACATGAATACATTAAATTTGATAATTTATTCTAGTATAAATAGTATTACGCAACTTAGTACTTTCTTGAAAAGATAGATATTCAAATAAACACCAGGCCTTATGTTAAAAAGTAAACGCTAATTAAATTGCAACGTATCATTGTAGTGCATTTATATATAAAATAATATAAATGTAATATCATATCTACATAATTTAAAAATTACAACGCAAATTAATGTCTAATTTTAATTATACTTTCAAGTTAATTTGTGTTCTTATAAGTCTTGTGTATGATTAATATCAACCATAGGGTATTCCAAAATCTGCGGACATTTAAAATTTGCCGCATTTTTTATGAATAACCAGAGTAGACACTTTGAATAAATTATAGAAAAGTACGAAACGGAACAACGCGTAGAAATTGTTCAAATTTACTTTAATAACTAAATAATTCAGAATTTAAAATCAATTTCCATCAAGCACCATCAGTCGAAAATATTAATTAAATAACAAGAGTGAATTAAATAAAAGTTAAAAAAAAGAGTAACGTTTTGCGGAGAAATGGTTGCAAATTTAAGCTTCAGCTCATTTGAAACATCTTTATACGAAATTAAATATTTTATGGGAACTATGTTTTTACACGTTTAATTTTAAAAAGAATGCAACAGCATAGTTAACTGTCGATACTTAGGTATTTTTACGGTATAGAATACAGGCGTATACATATCATCGTATTTGAAAAAGTGAAACTTTTGATTTAATATGCCATAAGACGAAGGAATTTAATGAGTGGTTTGGAAATGTACCTGATCGCAATTATTCGACCCGAGTAAAATGTCGAAAGTGTCAAAAAGTGGACGGCCGTTCGTTACAATTTTCATCTATTATTGTCCATAATTATTTATTGTTGATGACCATAATTTTGCAATCATGGACAACATAAGCGGGAAAAGTGACACTTTCAGTCGGAAGTAAATTTTTATTATTGTCAAATATAATTTCATGCTTCCTTTAAAAGTTTGTCTACCAAAAATGAGTGTAGGTTATTGAACTAGAAAGTTGTATAACAAGGGCCATATATCATAAATGATTTTTCAACTTTTAATCATTTGCTTTGAAATTTGTATGTTGTCAATATACCAATTAGCCAGTATTAACTAGGGCTACACCTCATTTACATGTTTAAATAATAATAATACTGATAATACACCTAACAACGAAATAGATAGCCGAACGACAATTTATTAAAGATCCTTGAATCATGAAAGATAAACTGGTCATGCTAGAAAAATAGAGTAAAATGATGCAGCTAGACATTTTGAGAATACAAGTAAGAGATAAATATGTACAAATAGCAAATCATAGAGAATCTTAAATCAGGTTGTGGAAGGGAGAGTCGTGAAAGGAAAGTAAAAGAAGACGCAAAACTCTGTCGAGAGCAGGGGTTGGTTGAAGAGACGTTATTGTTTTGCTTTAAAGTTTTACCCAAATCACCCTTCTAAATTTCTCACTTGCTCATAAATTCTTAAAAATGTTTGCTTACATTATCTGGGTGCCTCTAAATCTCCTAGGAAGAAAATACAGTTGATTTGATAATTGGTCGGCTATTGCTATTTGATTTATAAGATATGAAAAATACATATTTTTAAAAATCGAGGTCTTTTCTTATTTATTAAAAGTCATGTACTCTAAGGCCGTGGGCACGATAGATTCCACGGCGACAAAACGTCAGAAACAGCGATGCAAAATAGCTGTAAATAGGTGGATGAGGAAGTGAGCAAGTTGTCCCGCTGCTGAGCTTGCTCACTTGCTTACTCACTTATTTATAGCTATATTATGGATCTCCGCATTGTCAAAAGTTATGTTGAGAGTATTTTTCACAGTCAAATATCACCTAATTGCTGAACCTATCCAGTCCTAAATCTTTGTATTTAAAAAAATCTAGTAGTCGTGGGAATCGAGCCCGCAATCTCCGATTCCGAAACACGCACGTTAACCTCCCAGCTACCGGAAAGATTAAGTTATACTAGCGTCTAACGGCCAGTTTTGATTAAATAAATATAATTCGTCTTAGAACGGAAGTCTAGAATGCGTATTAGTAATATTTCAATTGAACACAATATTAGCAGACATAGTTCATTGCGAAATTGAATAGTGTCTAAATATTTGATAAATTTAAGTGAATGTAAATGTGTGACAATGGATATTCATGCATTTTTATGTTGATCATTATCATAGGCTGCTATAAAATAAAATTATTATTGTAACATCCATTAACAATAATTGAATGTATAGTCTGATAGTTTTCAGATGTATTCAACCTCGGCATACATCCATGCTAAAAAATTGAATGCGTGAAATAAATTTAAATCTTATAAAATATCACTACTTTTTTATAATGTCGTCTCCAAATATGATGAATACGGTTCCTCCCAGTGTGAAAATTAATATTAACAAATTTATTTCTCCACAAATATTGATTATCATCATTACTTGATTATAAACGCCTATTCGTGTTTTTTTTTTATCCAGTTATGGATTTTTTATCTACGACTTCTGGTGGCGAAATGCGTGCGCTTTTTAACTCGAACTACGAGGTGACAAAATAAAGGAAATTCACCATTTGAAATATCTGCGCTTGTTTGAAATTTCCGTTGTATGGTATCTTACCGTTAGAAAGTGAAATTACGAAAACAATCAATTCCGAGTAAGCATTCACGATGAAGATCGATACACCCTATATTATGAGTGGCGAGTGGATGTGGCTAAAAAACCGCAATAATTAAAAACGTAAAAATGTCGAATATTTTATATCATAAGGATCCAAAATATAATAATTATTCTGTCCACTAATTGAAAGCGACTGTTGATGACAAATGGTAGATCAATTTGCATACATAGAGTTTAACGTACCGAGGAAATTGTTAGAATACTATATAATATTAAATGAAAGTTTTTCTCATAATAGTCATGTTTGTAATTTACTCGCAATATGTCAACACTATACAGTTATTTTGTGGCGTTATTTTTTCTGTTGTTTTTATATAATCCAGTAAGAATATTTGGTTCATTTTAAAGTGCGAATTGTGATTTAATTACATAAAAAAATATTTTCGTTTAAGAGTGTTTTAGAAATTAATATGCTCTGAAAAAATACTGCATATTTATAATTATCGTCGGATTTTCAGAATATTTAAAATAAAGCATTCCATGAACAAAATGTCACAAGATTTTATTTACTGTCACAGTAACAGTCTGCAAACGTTTACATAATGCAATACTTATAAATATCTGAAAATCCAAATATCAATCAAATGTACTCATAAATAATATGACTGAGAGATATTTTTGTAGATATAAATTTGTAGTTAAAGATTGTTCCAAAGTATTTAAATGAGCTTAAAAAATTGTCTTCTATCTTAAATTTCATTTTGAAGAATGCACCTTTTCTTCTATTTGAATATTTATTTTCCTATGAAATGTGTAAACTATAGAAAAGGGTTGCGCTAATTGCACACGGGCTGTATTGAGGAGAAGTCTGAGGGTTTGAAATAGTTTGTCATATTTTAACCCGTTGAATACCGGTATGATTTTAAGGAAATCTTTCATTTTGAACCGATCCACAAATGTGATAATAGTCCAACAAGAAAACATTTCTTGTTGGAATATTGGAATATTATTAATACGTTTTTTATAGAGAAGTTTATATTTATTTCAATGTGGAATCTTTGCCAGAAAGAACTTTTGTGAAGAGATAAATTGCATTCTTCACAAAGGTATCTGGTGTTTGCTCTTTTTTATTAGCTGCGAATACTTGGCATACTCTCGATAGATTATTGCTTTTTATCAGTAAGTTTAATCGCCTGTAGTTATGTTTGGAAATTATACCTGAAGATTTATTGGGAGTATCCACCAAACTTCGCATAATATTGATGATATCGGAAGTTGAAGATGTTGTCAGTTTTTCTTCTTCTTTCAAATCGATGTATTTCGGTCAATAATATCGGCATTTACTTGCCAAGTACCCATACATAAAGGTTGATTCTTCGCTAAAGCAATTGCATTTAAAGTTTTCTTAAATACTCACCAAATCTTGCATAATATTAAATATATTACGACTCGAAAAAAAGGAGATTTCCGGGTCCGGTATGAAAAGGGTTTTAGGAAAATTAATACGCTATCCAAGACTTAGCTTCTAGTATAGATTCTTATTTATGATCGAATTTATAAGCATGCAGAGATTAAGCAAGACAAACTATTCCATTCACCATTTACAAAATAATTGTTGTTTGTGATTACCCAGATAACTACTTCACATAGAGATGGAGGTTTCCTAAATATTAAAACAGTGAAAAACTCGTTTAAAAATTGGAATATAGGGCAATTTTCTTTAGCCAGGACTTGTGCAGCAAACAGGTACAATTAAAATATATCGAATAATTCATTTTTATAAAATATCATTGCAGAAAGTAGATTTTTCTATTTTTGTAAAATAACGATTTTCGATTAAGTCTTAAAAATTGTTAATTAAGTTTATAGAAACTCATATGAATCAGAAATTTTGCAACACGCTCACCTCTCGGTTACCAAGGAGACAAATCATTACTGACATATCAATAAAAATCAAAATACCAATAATAGTAAAATACATACCAATACATTTTCATAAATTCGCAGAAAGTTATTAGTCTGAAGAACGTCGATAAAGTATAAATGATATCACATCTGAAATGCTTTTTAACTAAACTTATATTAAACTTTTCTGTATAATAATATACTGCGCTGAGTTATAAAGAATTAACATATTTTTACATTGTATATACGTTGAAATTCTCAATGCTTACATGAACGAATTTTTATTTCTAGTGCAAGACTTCTGAATCTGGTAAATTTAGTTTGCAGTAATGCACAAGCTTTGAATTCAACTGCTAGAGATGGATGTTATGGCTGTTTCACAAGATTCGCTACGTTACCTCAGGTTTGTCATCGCTTAAAATTGTAATTTTTAAATATTAGCGTTTTGATAATAAGAAAAAAGTGCTACAATTAGTACTAAATTACAGAATAAATATCAATTTTACTGTTTGACTGCTGTCAAATGAAAATTTATTCAAGATTTTGCAAAGTGGACATGAGGCGACCTGAGCTGATGAGATGGTTTACGTACAGTACACAGACAAGATATGCTATTATAATACTTTAGAATTTTTACACGCATTTTTAATCAAATGTATTTGATTATATTCTGATAATATTAATGTTGACTGTCCAACTTAAACTATTTCAATATTATTTTCTTAATAATTTTAGGGGCAGCAGCAACTGGCAGCCCTCAGTTTATGTGCTACGCAATATTTTACCGGTACAACATATGCACCATGTGCAACAAGATTAGCAGTAAGTTTTTTAATTGAACTTAATTAATAAAATCATAAATTGAATTTAACAGAAAGCTAGAGCTCCCTATAATATTTAACTGTACACTTGTTTTAGGATATTTTGTTACTTAGTCAATTTATTTAACAGTTGTGATATCGGTTCAATACATAGTGATATTATATTCATCTTATTATTTTTTCATATTATAAATTATATATCATACTTAATTTTTTTAGACTGTGGTGAGCTCCACGGCCATCTATACTCCAATTGACGGCCAGTGCGTTTCAGGATATTGTTCATTTGTACGATGCTTAAGAATGGTCAATTCAGACAGTGTGGTAAGAAAACTAAAACATGTTACTATTTGTGTTTATAATGAATAAAAATAAAGGATCCGGACCCGAGTTTCACCAACTTCTCCTTAGATTGAGACGGTCCTAATATTATTTTACAGTTATGGCCATGATAAGTAAAAGTTAGGGAATTTATAAAATTGTCGATGAAATTTAAATTTTTTTTTTTTTTATGACCTGGGAGGACGCAAGAATACTGGCGGGCGACAGAGATTTTTGGAGGTGG
>JAGVSQ010000223.1:0-47096 GCA_022683975.1 Rhyacophila evoluta
GCCTTTCGGCATCTTCAGGCTACGTTATATGTGGGCGGTGAGCGAACATATAACAAACTATGTGTATTATACGTAAAAAATATCATATTAAGCTACCACAGTGTCCCACGAGACAGTGCGTGTTGGGTATAACACGCGGGGATAATTAATAGCCAATAGATAGTGAAGCTTTAAATACTATGCGGTATGATCACTATTAATCTTAAGTTTTTAATGACGTCTGATGATTCAGTAAAATTCATGCATCAATTTTTATTATCGTTATAATACGCACATGATACTCAGGTAAAGTGTATACACTACTAAAATGGAATTGTGATAATAAAGGTAAGTATGAACAAACACTGTATTGTTTCTTGATAAACGTAAAAACTTTTTTATATTTCGTAATTTTTTATGATTTTTTATTAATAAATATAATTGATAAGAGATAATTTTATCTTTTGTCGAATTCAAATGAGTCAATTTCGTCGACGTGTATTTTTAGCGTATATATGTTCACTGGATCTCATTAAAACAATTTTATAATGAATATAATTATAATTGATAAGAAAATATTTAAAAAGCATCGGGATAAAAAGCCCAGTCAGTGTTGAAACGTCATTGGTTGTAGCGAACGTTGTTTTATGTTTTATATTTATTGTTTAATAATAAAATATATCATTATGTGTGATGTAATCATGAGTGATAATATTTTTTGAGTTTTCACCCTGTATGGCAATCCTGAAATAAAATAGTTTCGACTGAAGCCGTCAGATGACAAGTGAATCGAATAATTCGAATTTCGAATTTACATTCGCCAGAAACGATATTTATCGACGCGTTTTGTTTTAATCATTTTGCACGCGGTTGTCAACGTACGAAACGTCAAATTATGTATGTCAATTAAGTTGTGAAACATTGTCCAGAATTGATAAATATTTATCATACGCGTATCAACTTCCCGCCTTGCTTATTGCCACAGTAAACTGCAGCCTCCTGAAGTCGCCGGATGGGCCCAGATGTCGTCTCCATCGCGTCTATTAAATTTAAATTTTCACAAATTTCTTTCATCGAGTGCGTTTAATCAGGGGCATTTTTTGACGGGAAACTATCGCAACTGGGTAGAATAGTTCAATTAGATTTTAAATAAAATATAATATACAGGATATATTGTAGTTTTTGGAAGGAATCAGTGTTACAGTTTTCGCGCCATTGGTTGAAGGTTCGCCGGGAGGTGTCGCGATTTGAAGGTTGGTAGGGGTAGCTGCGCACGTCTTCGGATCGAATAGTCGGCGCAAGCGCGGGGGATCCAGCCCGGGAGCTGACTGTCCCAGGTCGCACACCCACACCGCAGGCATGGCCGACAAGAAGGTGACGGAACAATATTACGCCCCACCGCCGGAACTTGGCCGATGGGAGGGCTTCAGACAATTCTTATGGAATTCGGAAACCAGCCAGTTTTTGGGCCGAACCGGTTCCAGTTGGGGTAAGTCTTTTAACATACATTTTCCGACTTTTCCGCGGGTTTTCATCTCTCACCCTATCGCGAGTCACGTTACGTAATGTAGCATCTCCGATACTTGATGTCCCCTGACATCTCCGTTGATTGCAGAAACGCATTTTATTGCGTTTATTAACAATGGCAATTTTCCGCATTGCGTTAGGAAGTTAATAAATGTTGAGAAAACCGTTTGTATGAAGTGCGCAGGGTGCGCGCGCCTTCACGCTTATGTAACACTCGGATGACCCGCGATAAGGCATCCATCATGCCACCCTTTAGGATGATCTAAATTCCTGAATTTTCACGTAAAACTATGCCCCACCTCAGTATCCGTAGCCGGAAAAATTTTCAGAGACAAATGCGAAATTCACCTCGCCCGAGAAAATGCCTCAAGTCCGATTTATCACTTAAGATTTCACTTCCTAGCAATTTTGGCGCCTATTCTAACTATAATTTTCAAATAGTATTACATATTTCGCAATTCATCTATAATTATTGTTGAATTGACCCATTTAATCAAGAATGTGTAACTGTAGAGTCCTAAATTTCTCCCCAAAACATTAGTCCTTCATTATATACTATCGATTTTTAAGGAAAAACTTCGTTGATTTTTTAAAATATGTTGTATAACAAACCAAATTACTTATCTAATGTATGGTTATTTAAGTGAAATGTTACTTGATTTTTGTAAAAGATAAAAATTTGACTGAAAATTTGAAAACTTACATAATAGGAAGTGCGGGAATTTCGGTCAGAGATTTTCTTAATGGAAGCCGTTTTCAGTGATTTTTCAAAGGTTTTATGGAAATTTATTGACATCACCACCATTTTGCGTAGGAAAAAGTTATATTTTTAACATTTCGAGAGATTGTTAAATTTTTGAGAACAGAGTTCGGCGCGAATATAATACATTGATATCGCAAAATATGTGTTTTAAAATGTTTTGTAATGAGACTTGATTCAAAATTATGTGTAACTCCGTAAAATTGAATCATTTTTTATAGATGTGCCATACTCAAAAACACTAGCCGAATATTATCACTTAAAAGTGCGTATTCAATACTATCTCGTAACAGGAAGGTCACGATGAATATAATATTTATAACATAATTATTGTCGTTCCGTGTTGGATACGTGTGCATATCCTAATAAAATGTTGTCAAATTTTTTTTAAGGTGCGGTTTTCTTACAGGAAAAAATCTATTTTCCACGTTAATCCGATAGAATATGTGTACTACGAAGCTTTTTTAAATCAATAGTACTCCGTTTAGTCTGTTTTCGATTTTTTTAACATGAATATGTGATATTTTATATTTGTTAAGTTGCCGAATCGAAAATATATCACGTTCACGGAATACAAGCTGGGGTTGCTATCGTGCAAAGTTTTGGGTCGTGTAGATTATATAAACATACCTGGTAAATAAATTGTTACAAAAATTAACTGCATTTCGGGCTTTTCTCTAAACAGTAGACAAAGACTTCATCGATTTTCTTGTTTGGTGCATTACGTAAACCATGTGCTCCTAGCAATCTATGTATTGTATAATATAATAATATTTAACTTGGAAATAGCTTGAAAGTATTTCAAGTAATACCTTAACTTCAAGGTTTCTCGGTTTTTATATTCATTATTCGAAAGCGTATTAAATTAAAAGTATAGAATAACAATTCATTTATATGTTTGAATAAAATTCATAACGACATATTCAAAAAGGCCAGCTATTTTAAGTATTTACTAGTAAAGCCCATTTTGCTGAAAGTAATCAATAATAATATACATAAATAAATAAATATAAATATTTATTTATTTTTCAAATCTTTACTCGTAATAGTAATATTACTTTACGTGCATATTTAAGCTTTTAAAATTCTTATGTATTATTAAGATAACACTGGTGTCAGTGTTGGAATGTGAATTTTAGAAATAATCTACAAGTTCTTATGAAAACATGAAAATGAAATATTTTGCTACGGATTAATCATTAATCAACTACTTTTTCTACTCACACTGTCTTTTGGTAAAAAAACTGATTCAATGAACTCTTACGTTATGTTATCTGTTACTTATCTAAAATTTACTGACCATACAGAACTTTTAATCGATTAATCGACCTAAACAGTTTCGGAATTAAACAACGAGGAAAGATAAAATTGTTTTTTTTTTAAATTTTGATAATTTATTTTAAAAAATCTACACCTGACAAGAGTTTTTAAATCATTGAAAGTTCTTTTCGTTATTTTAAATGACAAACATTTGCTTAAAGATTTGCGCAAAAAAATACACTGTAATAAATATATTTTAGTTATTGGAATATACTTATATGACAAAAGTTACTGTAACCATTGGTGTGTATATTTAAAAAATGCACATGTTAACTACAGTTAAACCGACTCTTTCACTGATTTTTTATAAAAAATATCTTCAATATTTTAATTCGTTAACGTTAACATACGAAATAGATGAATTTAAATCAGATTGTACTAAAACACGAATGTTCGCGTACGATTTACGAAAAGATTAAAATAATACATTGAGATGAGTGTTATGAAACAAATTTCTGGGTGGGGTCAACTGTACGAAAACTTTAGCTTCGGTTTGCATATCTGTTCATTAATATCCATTTAGTTTGTTGGACAGCTTGCTAATTATTTTGCATGCTAAGTTAGCCTTGAGATAATTGAAAAAAAAGCTAGAATACCTCTTTGTAATTTATTCCCGAGCTCGAAGATTTAGCCGAGAGAAAATTCTTTCAATCGGAAAGGAAGGGATCCTTTATCGGATAATTATTTCCTATCGTTTTTATCCCTGATTTTAAGCTGATTTATTGATTATTGCTAATGGCTTAAAAATTTAAGCTCACAATGATGGCAATAAAGATTGAATACTTCAATTGATACGTTACATAATGAAGTATAAAATACTGGAGATTATTCTGATTTCCGATGTGAAGTTGTTATAATTTGTGATAGTATGATACGACGTTATGTTAGTTTATTCGGTACTCCGTTCGATGTAATACAACTTATTGAATTCTCGTTTCTAAATACTGAACCACTGGCAAAATGAATATTAATGGTTCTTGATTAAATTAAAGCCAATTCATGTGATCAGCTGTCTCTATTGTTTGTACAGTGCAGTGTTATTATTTCATTCAGCAAACTTCTTCTAGTCATTGTACGATTCGTTTCTCAAAACAAATCATTGCTTAATCGTATTAAAAAAACATTTCCAATGTGTTATTAAGATGTAGTGTATTTTCACTTAAGAAGCGATTTGATATCATTTATAATAGCGGTTGAATGGCAAAGTGCGAACTTTAGATGTCAACGACCGATGTAATTTGTGAATATGATGTAATTAAATTTCCCATTTGAATTATCATTCTGAATATATTCTAATCCATTTGTGTATTTTATTATTAGTATGCTTATTTCCAGATATCGTAATGAATTTAAATATATCTAATAAAATACTTCATCCTTAAAATTTATAATGAGCACCTAGACATTTAGAATAATCTAATTGCATTATAAACTTTTGTATCGAGCCCTTTGAAATGTTAAATGACAATATAGATAAGTAACAGACAATGATATTCATTAAAAGATGGTTATGGGAGTAAATAATATATTGTGAATGATCAGTGACTTTATTGAGAGCCATATTCTGTGCAATCCACTGAGCAATAAATTTTGCAATTGATTTATTATTTATTTATTTTTATGTAAGTATCGAGTATCGATGTTTGCAATACTATTACGTTTCACATATCTAATCACGTGCATATTATGAAACGATTATTCATGCAAAATTTGATTTTAAAAGTTGGTTGGTTATATTTTATCAGTTTAGAGATTTATTCGTTTACAATTTAGTTACACTGTTCACCCCGAATGCACGAGATATTATTCTTACCTGGCTCACAATATGTGATTAAAATATAATTGAGGTTACATAACTCAGTAATGGATAAAGCTTTGGGCTACACTTTGGCAGAGATAATTTTATTTATTTTAAATCACCAAATAAGAAAATTTGCATGATCTTTTTGTGTTTTGTACTCTCTCTTCTCAGATTAAGCGTTAAATAATCTTTAGGAAATTAGCTTTTAAGCCCAGATATGTTATGTTCTTTAGACGAAATGTCACCACAATATATTCTTTGGAATAGGTTTATAGAGGCCTAAGTTTATAAAGAATACATTTATTAATCGTTAATTTATTATGTTATGTCTTTAAATTAAATTATTGATTTTTTGTTGTAAGTAATACGTGCATTTAATTGAATATATGAAGATTTTGAATATTATGTTTTTATCTTACAAGCTGGTGGATGTAGGATTTTCTATATATTATTGTGGTCTCGATATTATTAATTAATATTATAGATTCCACGGAGTAGCTTAAATCGTCCGTTTAAGGGGTTTTCAGACACCGTAGAATATAATTCTCGAGTTTGCTACAATTTATTTTCTCATTTCGTGAATAATTCGTTCAACTGTGGAAATTTCTAGAGATCGCCGATTAGAAAGAAACTCTGCCCTGTAACCGGGAGAAAAGAAGCAACGGATGCAAAGTGAAATTTGGCAACGACTCCTTTTATCGAGGCGGCAGCTCGTTCGGCCGGTTGTTTACGACCGCCGCACTGCTCGTCCGGTCTCACCTACCATCCATCCTCGCTAATTGCTTAATTAACTTAAGGAAGAGTTTCTAAGTTGCGTCGTCGGTGTCGTTGTCGCTCGATGCCGTCGTTAAATTGGTCGGGGAAGCCATTCCGCTTAGACCGAACTCGTTAATTGCCCATTGGGCTCGTTCGACATACCGCTCTGAATCTTCTGCGAGGTTTCTGGAGCACCGACGTCGATGCGTTAATTATTTGCGAGGCGACAAATTTGCTTCGCAGTGCAACTTGCGTGCATAGGATTCTTACGCTCTACGATTGAACAATCTCTCATATTAGAAATCTCTTAATCGCTGAGCAATAATTTTGCCTAGTAGATTATTTTTATTACAATTTAAACACATATATAAGACAAGTATGAAAACGTTTAGTATGTCTTATTTAATTTAGGTATAATTTCTTATTTTTTCATCGATAAGTAGGTTTGATGATAAATCTTTTTCTTCATATAGTTTTCGTTTGAATAAATCGTGATACCCATTTTTTTATTATTATATTATGTCGTGTAAATTGTCAAAGATTAAATGTATATGTTAATTTCAAACAATACCGACTAGTAAATTTAAGACAATGGTGTCGTTTAATTTATAAAATTACTCGCTTAGTATTTGCGCAATAAATGTAAACTGCACTGCAAATTCGCATGTGCAATATCAGATATGGCATCAGTAAATTATAAATTAAAAATCCAGCTCGGTTCTTTTATCGCATAAGCGGGAAACGCCGAGCACGAGAGTATGGCAGTTATCAAGGTTCATTGATAAAACAATAATGCATCCGGAATAGTATATTAGTAATATGAAATACAATGTATGCCCGTTGGAATGGTGTATTGCTTAATTATAATCACTTGTTGAGCGATTCGTTTCCAATCGAATGAAGAAAAATTATATCGAATCAAGGATGAAGGTCGAATTAATGAGAATGCGTAAACTAGAAGCGAGCGCGAGCTGATTAAAAATAAAACGTGTCAATTATTTGGATATTGCCCAAAATGCTGAAAGTGGTTCAAGGAATTGTCGCCACCCGAAATCACAGACAAAATGCTTTAAATTGAATCAGAACGGTTAGCTTCGTTACATTAATGTAACGTTAATTAGAGCATCTTGCGTAGTAAATGCCATATGACCGTATTGTGTAATTATTTTCATTTATTTAATATTTTTCGTGACTTTAATCAAAAATCGTCTTAATTTCGCGTGGCTTTTGCTGTTAATAAAAAATTCACGACTTTGAAGGTATACGGTAAATAGTTATGAAGGAAAAATCTAAAAAACAAGGTGTGAAATATCCTAATTATAATATATCAAATATTTATGACTCTCGTGTTCAAATGATACTTTTGTAATGAAAGTATCAGTTTATATAGTATACTTTAGCATTAATGGTTTAGGCATACTACATGAAATGATTTTTGACAGAAATTACGAATGAATATTATTATTAACTTTGAAAGAAGAATTTGTTTTTTGTTTGAGATTATATAAACTATTAATTTAAATTTTACTCGTAATTATGGTTTCATTGTGAGTTTGTTAAGCAAGCAGCCATAGTCCAAGCAAATTTAAATGTTTGAATGTATTGCAGTTGGATATTTGTTTATTTCTATCATACCATTTTAAGGTTTTTTTTTGTTGGCCTGTAATATTAAATTATATGATGTCGTATACGATAAACACGATACTTAAATATGATTGCCTCATATAAAGTGCTCCATAAGAGGACAGAAATAGAATTGCAATTGATTTAATGAAAACAAGCCGAGATTGAAATACAAATAAGATTTTGATGATTGAACACAAACACGCACAGCCACCGAAGCGATTTCAATATTTCGCTGTCATTTTGTTTCCTTTCCAATTTGTGTTGAATATTCTTTCGGAGGCTTTTCCGTTTCCTGTTCGATATAGGAATTTTTATATCGGAAAACATGCGGCACTGATAATAAAGTATACTTATTTTCCTCAAAAAAATTATTCATATAATAAAGTAAGTACAAATTTTTATAATGTACACGCGTTATTATAAATGGCTAGATGTTTGGATGTCAACTATTTCAGACTCCATTTATTTTGATCGTTATGGCTTTAGCTAATTCTTAAACTTTACCGAGCGTCATTTGCTTTGAGGAATAAAAACTTGTTTTCCCAGTAACACTCATACAATAATTAGAAAGATTTAATGTTAGATACATATTTATGATCCGACTCATAAAAAAACCGACGTTTGTTAAGCGTCATATTAGAAAGTGATAGAAAAACTACCGCAATAGAAAATTCTAACATAAAGTATTGATATTTGTAATGGTTTATGATCGAGAAGATGGAAAGAAACTTAAAGAATATAAATCAGTGTTATTTCAATTAGAACGTTTATTTAAATTTTGTATATTTTGAATGAAACAAAAATACAAATATTATACAATTCAACTAATTTGGTATTTTTTAGTGGGTATACGTGGAC
Source organism: Rhyacophila evoluta (assembly GCA_022683975.1). Taxonomy (NCBI): domain Eukaryota; kingdom Metazoa; phylum Arthropoda; class Insecta; order Trichoptera; family Rhyacophilidae; genus Rhyacophila; species Rhyacophila evoluta. The sequence goes on from JAGVSQ010000223.1 coordinate 8,628, forward strand.
CATCGGTATTTAAGTCCCCTGTAAAAGACCTTGTATTCACCCTGTCTTGATTTATTCCTTTCAATTTATCTTTACGTCGCTTCCGCGGGCGTTACTTATTTTTTGTGATGTGACGGTGTTATTCGTAATTGAATTCATCAATGACGTAACAAGCGATTCTTTCCCAATAAACCTTTATTTTTAACGCATTCGGAAAACAAAGACTCCTCCGATTGAAATTGGCCCGCGTTCACGATTCAATAAAAATACAAGCCTTTGACTGCTAATCAAATGTTTTACAATTGCCAAGAAAAATGCCGAGAAGTGACGGCGTTCAAAGCGAATTGTGTTTGAAGCCTCGATGAATTAACGGGATATTTCAAGACTGATTTTTGTACCGGATTTTTTTTATAATAAAAATAAAAAGTGGCATTACACTTGAGTTTTTACGCTTGTAATAAATTGAATTAGAAAATTTAACTGGATTTAAATCGGCCAATAAGAGAATACAATTTTATTTTGATGAAATTCATTTGGTCAAATATATTTTAAACCTTAAAAGTGTAGCAAAAAAACTTCTTTGATAATCCGTTTCATTTTATCTATCATTAAAAAAAATGTATTGACAACAGAAGCGAGTATGAAAACAATTCGATTTATTATATAATATATATTTATAAACTGCTCTAATAATAGATAATACAAAGATATATCACCATAAATATGATATGTATAAAGTCGACGTTAAAATCGTCGGATTTTTCAAGTGGTTTTGCAGCGGATGTCATAAAATATTCAACGGCGAAAGATGGTTAACGGAAGTGGGGTCACTATACATCGATTTCCGGGTCAAATTTATTTTAAATTCAAAGGGAAATTCACAAAAGTAACTGATAACTATAACGTATGGTAAAAATTTTACCGGTACTCACACATACGAATTCACAGTAGTTATATTACAATATATAACGAACTAGTATTTTTTGTACAAGTTTATGATATTAAAATTCATCGATCGGTTGTTACTTCAAATTATGATTTTTGTACAGTTTAAAAAATATATATGTTAAGATAACTATAATTCATAATAGAATTTATATTTAATTTAATTATAAGTTTACAGGCTTATTCATTAATATTGTCAAAAATTATTTCATTTGTGAGTCCTTATCAAGAATTATCGTTTCGAACAAGCTACAGTCAAAACTAGTTATAATTTTATAGTTTACTCTGACAAAATTATATATTTTTCTACATAAATTGAAATAATCATAGGAATATTAAAGTGTAATGAATGTCGCTGTCATGTTTGAATTATTTATGTGCCATAGTGTAAGTAATGACAATAAAATGCATGTATCTTAACTGATTGTACCAGCTATATAATGTATTAAGTTATCAATCGTTAAAAAGGAGTAATCTATATAATATTATGTTTCTGGATAAAACCGCAAGGGGGAAAAGGTTCAGCAAACGAAACCTTATGACATTTTTACTACTTATCCGATCGTAATACTTGCATCATATCGTAATCCTTTGTTGTCATTTTCAGTGATTCTCGCCGGGAAATATGTAAACATTGAACGTGCATAAGCCTCTTAAATAATAAAATTGTCTTATAATAAATATTATGAAATGACAAACTATTTTTAGAACAACGAGTTGGTCGCTATCTATCGGTTTCAGAGATTTATTGTTTAATATATTTATAATATTCGACGATGTATGAAACTGAACTCAGACATTTATTAAATATTCTAGTCCAAATCTTTAAAATATAATTAAAAAATGAACAAATTTAATACTAAAATTTTTACAAATGACAATAACTCTATAAGTCTCTTAATCAAGTAGCAAAATTGTACACAGATACATTTCTTAAATATTGTTTTAAATTGTTTTTATACGAGATTAAATATTATGATTAATACTGCATTAAGAATATAATTGACTTTGTCTACTGTTAGTCTTTAGTGGAAAGCCACTATATATTCAAACGAAAACTATGATTTGTACGTTTGTGGCATATATTGTGATATGAATAGGTAAATTTTAGCGGTAATTTTTTTTTAGTTTTTAACTTCAGTCGATAGTGCTATAATTAGGTAACTTTTTCACCATGCTCGTATGGAAAGTACAGCATATGGAAGTCCGCAATGTAAAGATTGATATTTTTCATAGAAGTTGGTTGCCAACCATCTTCTCAATACATTGCATAAGCAGTGCTGTTTTTTCATTACAAAAAAAGCTATCAGCCCCTATGACTTATACAGTGTAGGATTTGAACCCAATTTTTTTCTTTTAGTCTCGGGGAAGATATTGCTTGCTAATTATGTTTTTTTTTGTAATTATTTATTGTTCGATAGATTTTTGTGAGTAAAATGAGAGTATATAATTAAAAAATAATTTATTTAGTCAAAAAACGTTGTGTTTACAGTATAGAAATGGAGTATGAGGAAGGAGTACCCTAATATCTGTGTACTTTGTTCTCGTGTCAGTCTTCGAGAGTAACAAGCGTCAAATGTAAAAGCCTCTCATTTAATGAGCCATGATATTGATAATATCTCTGCGATGGAAAAAATATTTGAATTTAATAAAGCAACGGCGAGCAGGGGCGCTGTCATTCCCCGATGTCGTTAAAATAATGTCAGCTTTGATGCTTAAAAAATGTTTAGCCTCCGAGCGCCTTCAAATTTCACCTCGATAAATTTTCTTAACGACCGCCTTAAGCCCGCCGCCACTTTAATCCGATTCAATATAAAATCAATAAGCAAGCTTGGTCTTTGCGCTCCGTTTGGATACTGTGAGGAAATTCGCGTCGATACCTGTGCATAGTTTCTGTTCTCAGTACAACGAGTGGATAATACATGGCAGTGAATGAACTGTCTCTTTGAATGATTGATTAATAATTTTCAACAATGATAACGTATCTTTGAATGAAAATTGAATTTTAGGCAAAATTAAAGCTTTATGTAATAATTTTATTGACAAATTAAAGTTTTTAAGCATTTCTATTGACAAATTTCTATATTATACAAATTTTATTGAAACTGTTTGATTAAAAAAAGTAATATTGTATTTACTGTTGATATTTCTTCACATAATGTTAATCTTAGTCACTTTTTCAATGAAGTAATTATTTATTTTTAGTATTTAACCATAAACCTTCGATTGTTAAATAAATTTTACCATATGAACGAGAACTTAATTTATAAATTGTATTACAGTTTCTTCTTTCCATTGTACACTTAATTCAAATGCATCTTGTTGCTGTGCAATATTTGATCAAAGAACATAATTTCCATAAGTGGCAAATTTACAAATGTATGTATGTGTATGTAAGTGGGTATGAATCCTCCAATAATGCTTTGGAAGTGTAAAATTACGTAACCATTACTGGAATAAGGCCGAAAATTTAAAAATATAAATATTTACAAGGACAGTATATTCATGTAAAATTTTCAGTCATCTAAATAAATACCTTATCTAAAATGGATCTCATTTTTTCGCCTGACTGAAATACGCCTAATATAGAAACAGGCATGTCGTGTGTTATTGTCCAACTGGTTGTCCGATATTTCGATTACGAAAAACACGGAATTAATTAAAATAAGTAAATTCGTTGTGAAAAAAAACATCCACAAATTCAGGTTAATGTCTGATATTTACAGGCCGATAAATGTCAACCGGCGTAAGTAACTAGTTCATGCTGAGAAGTATACTGTCAGTAGATTCAATTAGCATTATGAAATACAACTCTGAATTCGATTACCAAAGTGGCTAAGTGTCAGAGGTCGCTCGTTTCTTTTGCAAAAATATCTGATGCTACCCATCTTTATTGTTGAAATAAATAATTATTTGATACTTCGATTTGATTGTCAATACTTAACACTAATTAATATTAGACAAAATGTATTGTACTGGGTTTCGTAAATATTTTAAAATTTGTTATTCAGTATTAGTTATGGGAATTTTTGTATCTAATTATTTTATATGCTTAGTTTTAAGTGCATACTTTGATTTCAGTTTATTCATAAATAAATATCGAAAAAATATTTATTGTATTTCTTTTACATGGATAATAAAAATTGCTGACATATCTTTAATACAAAACTATCTGATAGTTAATCTTCTTGAATTCGAAATATATTATAGTAAAGAGATGAAAGTGTCACGAGATTGGTTTAAGCATGTAGTGCTGTGCATGTTAAATTATACTATAACGTGATGACTGTAATATAACAAGATATTTTGGTGTCATATTCTTAAATATAATCGGTTTAATGAGTATAAAGAACTGTAAATATATAATGATAGTTTTTATGTTTGAATCGAGAAAAGCGCGTGAAGCATTAGACATTTTTTCAGACAAATAATTACGATTTATATGCGATGTACTCTAGGAAATACACATTCTCTCTATTCGGAGTTTTAGATCTTGTAATAAATAATATCTCTCGGAAATATGAAGTGAACGGTTCATTGCGGTATTTTTCTTTGTGAAAAAGTAAATACCGCCGACTCATAAAGGAAATTCCATTTTCTCACAGGAGAGTCCTGCAAATACAGAAATCTATAAAGGCGGTAAATCTTCCTATTTTACGCTACGGCCGCGGATTTATTAAATGGAAAATGTGCGAAGCGAACGTTACGATGCGTTGAAATGAGAACGAAGGCTCTTTTTATGTGATCATCCCCCAAGAGCACATTTTGCTCGCGGTTAATTCTATGAATTGCACGGAAACAGAAATGTACGTGGAAATTTATTCAATTATAGGCTTTGTTTAAATTTAGACTATATTAGTAGGTCATGGATATTTTTGAATATAACCATATATAGAATTTGAGGCCAGTGGAGTACACAATATTATTTATTGCTAACTATGCTTTCACCAAACTATAATTAAGAAACGTTCTGTATTTTTACTTTAACTTTGAAGTAGTTTTCAAATATTGATGGCTTTTATTTCAATCTTATGTTTATAAATAAAAGGTGTGATAAAATTCCTAAAAATATTAAGGAACGGATAAGATATTTACAATTGTATTTTCGATGGTGTGATGAGTAAAAAAGTGAAGCTTTTAGATTAACACATTTCGTAAAAAAAATTCACTACAGCTAGCTTAATTATGAATTATGTGTATCCAGTAACTTTACTCGTACTGATTATAACTATGTATGTAATAAAAGTGTCAGATCCAAGTCTGAAGTTGCAATTTTGTTACATTGTATAAATAGGCTTTTCTCAAATGTAATTTAGCAACTTGGAGGCTATTTTCTAGATTCAGAAGTGTGAAATTTTCTAGTCAATTCTTGGCCTAATATGCGTCAAACTACGGTTCGTCGTTTATTAATGAGAGGACACGAGTGCAAGTTTATCCTAATTAAAGACAAGCGTTTCCCCCGAAATGACGTTACTCAGATGGGCGGAATTGATTGAGCACGGGCGACACGTTTCGAACGGAACCAGCGATCGTCGGCACAAGGGCGGCAGATATTTGCGGCGGGCGGCTCGACTGTCCTTGAACTCCGCCTACCCTGCAGCCCCCGCCCTTCGTTCCGCAGGTCTTTCCCCGAGTCCCCTATCCCGAGGCCGTACGTAGCTCGATCCATATTATTCCATACCGACGGTCTTTTCCCTCCCATCGGCGAGGCTACCGATTTTCCGGCCCGCCGTAGAGCGACGTCTCCCTCTCGCCTGCGGCCTGCCTGCTCTCGCAAATTTTACAGCAGCGAATAAAATTATTACTTTTAATACCGTCGGTCATTAGTTATGTTTTTTTTTCTTCTTCCCGCTTTAGGTCCCGATGAGTAGTTAAAAATATTCGCGAACAGAATGTAATTGTAAAACGTGTTAATGTCACTTTCGCCACTGTGCAGCTGATACTTTCAATTTTGCCGAATTAATGTATTATATTAGTCATATATATAATAAAAATAATAATTTCAAATAACGTCACTATAAATACTTATTACATTTCACAGATCAAACATTTTTTAACACCCTATCTCGTTTAAAACGACTTGAAGCTATTCTCCGTATGCACCATAAAAGCAAACAATAAAGTGATATAATAAAAAGGAACGCCCATAAAGCTATGAGATGAAAGTTTTAAGTGTGCCAGTAAATACACCATATCATTTTAAATTATACCGTAGCAATATTTTGAAAGTGTGTCCATATAAGTATAACTTATATGCTGTGGGATTTTCGATTTCAACTACTTGAGCGGAAGCTAATATTATTAATTGATTGATTAAACGAATCGATTAGATCACGTAGCAATTGTTAAGACAACAGTAAAATTTAGATCCTCAGTAAGAGTTCCATTCTCTTTCTTCTAAGATACTGTGCTTTGAGGGTAATATTAATTATTATTTCAAAGTCTTAAAATGAACTTTGTATAAGATTTTCGTTGCATTTATATTATTTATTAAATTACGGTACGCGTTAGAGTTTATATAAAGTAAAGTGTGAGGTAATGGTATATATTCAGATGTTCTTTATACAGATTATACGGTCAAACCGATAACCGTAACTAACTTGTGATTGGATTTTTCCATATTGTACTGTCTAACCTTGTGCGGAAACAGTATTACCGTGTCAGTAGGCTGGCACTGACTGATCAAAGATATAAGCCCTACGAGAGACGGTAAAGGTCAAAGGTAGGATCGAAGGGTTTTAGGCTGAGGATCTATTTTTAGGTAAAACTTTTTCGATGTTGGTTAACTTTGGCGTCTAGAGTTGACTTAAATAAAATGTAGACTTGCCATATTAGCGATAAAAGGTGTCATACAATAAGACATGGTAGTGGTTTTTAATTAATATATATCTGTGTTGTTTGGAATCGGGATATTTCTTAGTATATAATATATCGGTTGCTTGGAATCGGAATAAATATGAGAAATTGTTATTCTTTGTTGGATTAATAGCAAGTCATGATTATTTTTAGCGTAAGTAGTCACTTTGGTTGTATTTTATTTTCGCGAGACTGAATATTAGCAGATTTGTTTTCGTGTGTGCTTTTTTTCGGTTCGAAGGTCACGGAGACTTATGCCATCTTAGTTTTTGTTTTTACGGTGTTCATAAATAGTTGTTTTTATGTGACAACGCCACGCACCGAGCGCGGGGGAGGCTTTGATAGTGAAATGAGAATAAAAATTACGATAACGGAAAAACTTTCTCACCGAGAGATTTTTAGTGCGCGACGGCCTCGTTTTATTCGGCCTCATCGACACACCGCGCCCATAATGTATTGAATCTTGCCGTACTTTTATTTAAGTTATTATTTCCAATGCGGGTGCGTTTATGGACGAGCAGTTCAGTGATGTTGAAAAGTCACGATTAAATAGACATTAGATACTTACTTAGATGCTATTTATCCTTATTCTTCTTTGTGTATCAAACTGCTTTTGAAGAAAAGACTATTTTAAATTTTGAAATAATATCTTTAGGAATATTAATATAATATTATGTATCCAAGATAATTATATCCAAATAATTTCATTTAAATTTTTAAACTAATTAATGTTCCGAATTGGGAATCTTAAAAAAGTTGAAATCATTTAGTTATTATATCGATATAAAAGTCCGGACAAAATTAATTGTATAACACTTCATTATATCGATATTTTTGTCTTATACTATTGTATTTTATTACGTTTCCCTATGATAAAGTCTACTTGTAAAATACTCGATCTTAGATTCTTTCGATTTATAGCAGTTGTGGTTGAAACTGCTGCAAGCACCAGAAACATTTATTTTTAAGTTCAAGTTTAAATTTAAGATGAAATGTTATTGCCGCTATATTAAGTATTGATCATAGCTCTTTGGGCGCAATAGTGAATAAAAATACACGCAAACGATAGAAAGTAACGTGTCAGCTTCTTCTACTTTGCGTTTACTAGCGGTTGGGTGCGTTTTCGATATATTGTAGATTAACATACGTATGTAAATAGCAATACAATTTATGTGACATATTTTGGATTCCCGTTAATATTATGTTATAATTACTTTAATATAATAAGCATAAATGTTTATATTGAAAATGTTCTGCAGCTAATATCAAACGGTTTACATTTCTTTGTTTGATGTAATTGATATTTGCATAGGGATTTTTTTTACTTTGTACTCAAGGAGACGCATGCTGTCCGTAGTTAATCATGTTTTCCAGTAAGATTAATCTAAATATAAATCTCTCTAGTGACAATTTATTTTTGATTAAAACCGCATTACGCCTGTTGAAGCAGAGTCTTCAAACGCGAATGGGAAAATGTGTAATTTTGTAATGGCATATTGAAATCCTAATTGTGTTACGGTAACATGATAAAGATCTCGGCGGATTATTGCGGGCTTGAAATAAAGGTGAAAGGTGGTAGGGTTGGCGCCGGGGTGGCTGTATCGGGAGGGCTGCGAGCTTTCGGAGGACAGCGCGTCGCGGCGGAGGCTCGCCCCGGGCGTCCTACGGACTCCGACGCAAAAGCTCGCGTCGGAAAACACAAATTGAAAATCTTCTTCGCACAATAAAACTGTGCGTTAACCCGACGCCGTAGTCCACCCGCCGCCTTACTTAGCAGCCTTTTCTAAAGCTTTAGCTGACTAAGCACTCCGCCTTTGCCTTTTCTTAATATCCACCATACATCCTTTTTGCGGCCGTGTTTAACATTCTGTTAAATTCATATACAAAACGAGTATAAATAGCGGTGTATTGATAAAACGAAATCGATTTTCACTCGAAACCGAGTGAAATATTCGACCTGAAACCTTTGTAAATGTCAACAGTAATTGCTAGGTCAGCTTAAAATTTGTTGCGGTAAAACGACGAACGTATTGAATAAGTATTTATAATGAAGTATCAATACTCGTGAGCATCGGAATATAATTAAATGATAACAACACCCTCTTCATGTTAAAACGGATAAACTAAACATGAAATTATTTAATTTTTTGATAAAAAAACACTCGACCCATTATAACATTAGTTAAAATCAAAAAAATATAGCATGGTGTGGATATTGTTATTTTTAGTCGGAATTTTCAGCTAAATACTTTTTGTAATTTGAATTATGCGAACGTTCTATGAAAAACAATAACCCCCGTCGAGAAGTAAATTACAATTCGCGTCCATTCTAAAAATACTGAAATTTGTTCATAATTCGTAAACAAATGTATTTATTTATGTGTATACAGACTTAAATTATTTTTAGAGATGCTTTTGTATGTACAGTTAAAAATTTGATTTTTGTCGCGTCTAATGAAACCATCGTCAAGTACGGTATTAAAATATTGGATTACTATTTTAAATAGTTTGATTATAACAAAGAACTGATAGAGCTTATTTTAAAATTTTATAAATTAAAGATTGATGATTACTGACAAGTAAATACTGAATTCATCTTGAACATCTGGACTACGGACTAATTATGTATGGCAAAACCCATGAAATTGAATGGTAAATTAAGTCGATCTTGTATAACACGGAGGGATAATGTCGAGTTGTATTCAAAATCGCAAGACACTTGCTTTAGACAGACTGTTTCTAAAACTCAAATGTGTTGTTACGCCTTACGATGCGTTCGCTTAAGTCTTAATATTAATTGTATCCACCAAAATAATTTAAATGATGTAGAGAGTGAATAATTTAGAAGAATTTATGTGGTAAATTCAATTAAATTCATTGAATATATTTCTGTTGTTTGGCGAATAGTAAGTAGCATTTCATGGGGTATTCTTTATGAGGATTTTTCTGATAGCCGATATTTATGCTCCTTAATAAGACCCGCTATCGTGAATATTTAAAAGGCCTTCAGAGAAAATAAAAGTTTCATTGCTAGCCACGCCACGTATGGGTACACCTTCGTCGTAAATAATCCAACGCTTTCTTTTTTAAATATCAGCACTCGCGTGACTGATGTAGTTTCAGTTATTGGTCGTAAACGTATTTGAAGGTTAGAAGAAAATACTTTAAAACACAATTCGGTATAACAAGGAATAAGGTAGCATGGATGTGTCTGCTTATAGTGGATTAAGTCAGCCACAGAATCAATAGCTGTTTCCTTAGGACGCCGCAGTAATGCTGATGGCGCTCATGGTAAGCAATCGGCATACTATAATGCTTGGGTTAGCTAAGGTAAGTAGAAAAAGGAGATCGCTATTTTATCTATATAGATTTTCTCAGTGCATTCGTATGTTACCAGTAAATTATTTGAGGGATTGAGGAACTATATTCTGCATCAAAATAAATTAGTGCTTTTCATGCAGCTACGTTATTTGAATCTGCAATCTGTGATAAGTACGTTGAATAGTTATATAATTTGTTTGTCATTTTATTATCAATTATACGCAAGCATTATGCGAATCGTTGACAATAAACACTTTTATGTTTTATATTTGGTCAGATAGCTGCGAGAAAATTCCGAGCTTATTAACTAATTTACGAAAAATAAATAGCGTAATCTTGGCTCATTAACTTCGTTTATACGGTTTGTTACACAGTATTAAAACACTGATGACTTAGTTTAACGAATTTTATAGGCGCTCAAAGTAATATATTAATTGTTAAGCTCTGTCATCGTTATAATGATACTATACCATTGAAATGTAGGCTAAATCAATATTATATTATATTTACTGTATTAATGTGTTGGGATAAAATCTATGCAGTAAATATCATTATGATGCAATATAATCTATGATACTAGCAGTAAAATCCAGTTCCTGTGCAAAAAGCTTTTCAATGTCATCTCGGTAGTAAAAACATAATAATTCTATTAACACTCGTATTACATTGTAGACTGCATAATATATTCAACAAGATATAAAAATTGATAGTCATTAGTATTAAATAAATGGATACGGCGTATACTGAGGCCAATCACGGAACATTATCAGATTAAGGGGGTGTTTTTTATTTGTTGATATACCTTTTTTTACACATAAAAGTGTGATTTTCCCCGAAATGGTCGCACCTTTTTATTTATAGTTCATAATAATATGGTTGACCTTTTGAATTGTGGCGTGGATAGCAACTCGAATGTGTTTACTTTACTCTTTTATAAAGCGTGAATATGGTTTATCGATTTTCTTTCAAGTTACTTGCAAAGCAGAAACAATCCGAATATTTTTAAAAGCTACTCAAAGTCATACATTTTGTAGATAGTCGATTGTTTCTCCTGTTAAGGTGGTCAGGTTGTTTTGGACATGCTTAAAAGTATATTATAGTTTCATTAAGATCTGACAGCTATGGAATCGTTATTACTGTAATATATTTATTATTAAACTTTAAATAGATTTTGATGATAAAATTGTGTTCTAAATTGCTTAGTATTAACTAAAGAAAATTTTTATTTTGCGTCGCTGATAGTAAATAATTTTAAAACTTCGTGAAATATATCGCGATGGAAAAATTAAAGCTGAATAAAATGGCATCAAAATCGGTCTGGCCATAGGTGGAGTTAGCTGGTTTGAAGATTAAGACTTCGATATGTATGTATTTAACGGATTATAAATATGTACGTCTATTTTAACTCAATAATGAAATATTTGAAATTATAAACAATAGTTTGGCTTTATTATTGTATTGAAGAACTAGTGCCGTCAATATGGGAGATTGAAAAACCAAAATGTTTTTCACGTGTATTTGAATGCAGAACACAAATTCTCAATTTTTTCATCTCTCAACCAATCTCACTGATATAAAAATTATTTGTTACGATAAACATTCATATTATGCAGAACCTTATGCCCCATATCTGGATTGGACATGATTAAAAGATGAATTATACGTATTATTTCTTGAATTACAGTAGTAGATGGAAGCTAAATGCTAGCTGTTTCTATTAAGATGAATGCTATTTCAGTGTAGTCGTAATCTTCCTATTTAAAATAATGAACAACTGTATGGAAGATTGCTGCGTTGTATTTATTGTTTTTATGATATGGAAATAATATTATTCATACTTCACTTGGCTTTGCGTTGTTTAATAAGCCGGTCAGCGACATTTTAAATAATTTGATATAAACGTATACAGTATTAAATCAGGGTGCCAAATTTATAAAAAAATCTTACTAAGATGTCTCTATAAATTATGAAATTAAGCTATGAAATTATCCACGTCAATAGTGTTATAGTTTATGTACATTTATGTTCGGGGGCATATGGATATTCACAATGAATTTATTTTATCTCAATATGTATATGATTTTTACAATAGTTCATTGGTAACTCGAATAATGTTCATAGAATGTAATGACTGCGTTTAGTATTTATCGGATTTATATTTAAATTAACAACGAATCTAAATATACATAATATAATATTTTTTAGCCGTCACTTATGATAAAAGATGCATTGTTTCTGTTTAGGCCGGCGTAACCGTGGAAAGATTCTGCGCTATTTTCAGTTTAAATCTTAATTTGATTTCAGTCTCAATTAAAAATGAAGATTCCAGTTTTAATTTCGATTTTAATTTAAATTAAGATTTCAATTCGATTCTAAGTTTAATTTGAATTGAAACGTTCATTTCAATCTTAAGCTTACTTTCAATTTAAATGTTAGTTATTATTTTTGTTTGAAATGAACGATTTTAAAATATATGTATAGCTAAATTTCATTCGTACAAACGTGACAAATTTTGTTAATGCACGGGAACTTAATGTTATATCTTAAGTCTGCCCTGCGCGAAACTAGCAAATATTATTACGCGAAATGCAGTTCAATTTGTAATGTCAGCGTACGTATTGGTGATTGAGCGATGTCGATCCATTTAACCCCGATCAGATGATTCTGGTGCGAGTCGCGAGTGCGACTGCCAGCTTGTCACTAGATGTGTCAGCCAGCCAATATCCGCTCTCATTCAGCTAAGTTATTGGCGCGCTTATCATCTCGGGGTGTTCCGAAATTAAATTTGAAAGCTGTCTGCGCTCGCGGTGATGTGGCCACAGACAATTCTGGTAAAAGTGTTATAACATCGAGAAACAAAAAATAATAATGCTTGCGAATTTTTGACACGATATTAGTTTTGATGAGACGGGATGCGGCGTCTCGTTTTTTATGCTTTATTTTGTTAACCACATATCTATAATCGCATATATTAGTACAGTGATAGTGTATACATATATTTTTTTACTTTTGAATCAATTGGTACACATTTAAATCCCGTAGTTGAATTCATATTTCAGTTTTTGTTTTCATTTTGTTTGGATGGAAAACTTCATTATCAATATTTTTATGCGAATGGATAAAAAATTATAGATATAAGATGTCTCTATATAAATATGTGCATATTTTATTTATAAAAAAATGATACAGTATTCAAATGTAATATCGAATGTGGAAAGGAACAATGAGGTAACCCACATAGAACTAAATTTACGAGAAAACATTAATTTAATATTTTTGAGCCAAAGAACACTTCACTGACACAACCTTGAAGTGCACGAAAACTAAAACTGGTATTTTTTTTACTCAATATGATATTGATTATACATGTTATTTTAGGAAAAAGCAGTAAAATTGATTAGGTGGAGGCCTCTTTTTCTGGTCAATAATTTTATAGGCCATTTTTTATCAAACTCAAGCTTATATCTTTTTAAAAGAACGTCTATTAAGTTGTGTACATTCTGAGTATCGAATAATAGCTGTTTTGAAAAAGTGAGGTTTTCGTCATTTTTGCTTGTCACAATCGTTATTATTATTTACATGTATACGAAAATCTTCAGAGAACTGATGCATAAATTAAAAATAATATCCCAACTTGTCAAATACAATGTATACATGCAAAATGACAGTTTTATATGTCATATATGTAATCGAGTGCGGAATTCGTTCCGTGCAAAAAAAAAATCTTATCTTCGCCAGAGTCGTAAAAGCAATATTCATCTTTCACGATAAATTGGCTTTGAATTTGTGCGCCAATAGCGTTATATGTTCGACTTATTATTCATAATAAATAACTTGACGTCGAAAATATGACACATGCGCATCCAGTTATAAGTTCGCAAGCCGAGCCGATGGTATTACGTCTTTAAATTGGCGCTCGACATCCTGACATCGGAGTGCACTTCCTGTCGTGACGTCTCGGCGCCATGATTTAAGAGTGCAGCTTTGCATGCGAATGGCGATGCACTTTTCGACGGGATAAGCGATCCACCGAGCTTTCGAGTGCAGGGAAATGCGCGAATGTAAATTTAATTTTGAATAAATGCGCCATTTATCTGATCGAGCTGAATAATTTACGGAAAATAGTTTTACGCCTCGAATGTCTGGCATACTATAGTGGGAATGTTTTGGCATATAAGACTTCTTTGTTAAGGTTTATATTTTGACTTAGTAGACAATGAAGAATGATAGCATTCAAATATATAATAATAGATGCTTAATTAATATTGAATTTTTATTACATATTTTAATACTTCTACATATTAATGTCATTGTTTGATAATATTCAATTTAAGCATTCATTTAATTATAAAAAAAATGAAAGGCTGTACCGTGTTTACTATGATATAAAATTAAATTTATACTTCTCTATAGTTTACTGTGTATAGTATTCGTTTTCTATTTTTACTTTTGGAAATTTGTCGTATTAAAAATTCGAAAAAGTGTAAGCGATAAAAACACGATTGTCGTATTTTTAATGATACTCTTGTAGTAACAATGATGGAGTTTTTATGAGTTCGAATCAAATGACGGGAATTGATAACTTATGAATATTCTTTGAAAGCTATTCTAGGAAGTTATGTTAAGGGTATATCATATTATTTATCCATGACAAGTTAAAGTTGTTCGTGTAATTCGATCAAAGTTTTAACAAATCTATATTCAATCAGTATTGTAAAGTATCAATCAAAATGAATAGTATTGTCTCTTTGAGGTTAGGTGGAGCGGAAAATTCTTTGTGATGTCTTTGAACCTTTGTTTTGTGCCATGGCGGAAATATACGACGATGAACAATTACTGTAGTCCGAATACTTCATAATATTAAACGAATTTTCATAGGTTGAGCTATAAATTAAAAAAAACGCCCCAAAATAATTCTTATATTTATCAGACGCCGAACATGCAACAGCTATGGAATACACTGAGCTCCCAATGAACGACGGCTTTGACTCCAAACTCATGAAAAGTTTTTCGTTTTTTTTCTCTAAAAAAATCTATTTAATAATATAAAGAATGATGGGAGCTCTAGGGGATATAATATTTCGAGTACTATTAGTTACAAAATCTTGTTACAATTTTTTTCGTAAAGTTTATTAATCGTAATTAATCATCGCAGTACTTATAGTTAATTTAGAAGTATTTAAGTGCTTTAATGAATTTATAATCTTGATATTTGATATCGAATTATTAATTTTCTGAAGGATATAAAATTAAAATTTAATTAGGATTTCAAGATGATTACTTAAGGCAAATTTTATAGAGGCTTAGTTTTTTGTTGTTGCGTAAGAACATTGTTTTTAATATAATTTTGATGTAAAAGTATCAAAAAGACTCTCTGTAACGTTAACGTAATAATAATCAGTCTTTGCCATTTGATCACCGTCGCTCGCTCATTAAACACTTCAAAGTATTTTATTAATTTCCGCAAACTTCGCCGGGACCGGGTCAGTGACAGCTGAGATGGAGAATAGATCTCATCAATTTCAACGACGAACGATTTCAATTATCGATTAAGAACATTATACCTGATATATAAATTTTAGGATAAATAGTTAGAGCCTTGTGCAGGCTTTGACACAGTGGCTTGATACGTTTTCATGTCGGGAGCTTATTCTGAGAAAAACTGCACGAAAATTGAAACATCTAGACAATAAGATGAAAATAAACAATTCATTTTGAAGTTTCATCTGCAACTGGCATTGTCGATTATTTTTGAAGAAGTCCTGAAAGTTTTGTAAGCGGTCGGATGAGATATGAAGACTCAATAATTGTGTTTGAAATACGGCACTCTCGGATAAAAGTTTGTATTTCAACATCAAATACATTTTTACTTTGTAGCTGACTGCCTTTATAAATTTAATATGATGAATAAAGCGGTCGAGGTTTGATTGTCTTTTAAAAGATTCAATTCATTCAATTGAAAACTCTTAGTAATTTTAATTGGATATTTTATTGGACAATCTTAATTCCATTTGGATAATAGCTGGTATTTATATAATTTAATGTCAACCATCATTTATGCTTAATCTCAGAATAAAACAAAGCTGCTGCATTTAATCTCGCAATATGGTTTATAAAGAATCCTTTTCTATTTAAGTGTCTTCTCGTTTGACCGATAAGTGATCGTGGAAATATTAAAATAAGTTGACACAAATTTTAGTTAAAAAAATTAAGATGCTGTATGTTGTTGGTATATTTTTTTGACTTTGAGAAATGTTATTGAAATTTCAAGATATATAAAAATATTAAAATAAATAAACTCTAGAAATGCTTGTCTTAAGTAAATGAGTTAATGTAATCGATTTAGTGTTGTTGGAAAATACCAAGTTTCAAAAAAATGTCAATATTCAACAAAAAGACTTACCTGTGCGACGTGTCCCGGAGCTTTCTGCAAACAAAATTGCCGTCCGTGATGTGATGAGGGAAAGTTTGAAGCTTAATTTATTGTAATGTGTTGACAGAATGAAAATATTACGCTCTAACGAATGGAGTTTTATACACTTCTCGTCTATCGTCGCCTCGCTTTGCAACATTATAATGTGATTAGTGGCGAGATTATATTGTCAATTCGAGAGAACTATAGCATACCTCTCACTGAGATTCCTGAAACTTTTGAAAACAATATTAATTGGAATGTTTTTACCAACATAATATCGCTTAAAACATTAGATATAAAAGAACATGTAGTTATATTTTAAACTGAGGAATGTATATCATTATTTGGCTCAAGTCTGCTATGGAATAATTCATTAAAAATACTCAAGTGTCCTGGACGGTTTTAAAACGTTCTATTATATATTTTCTTTATATTACAGAATAAAAATAAATAAGTGCGTCTTATATAATGTGAAGTGCTAGAGCTTCAACCAAAAATGTCATGCTAAATGAAATGTTTGAAAGGACGCTTTCATTATCTTGTAGGGTGTATCATATAAGGAGTCGGATGTTAGTATTATGTCACATTTCTTTGTAAATATTCATATAGAATGCTAAAAAGCAAAGCCCTTAATCTTAGTTTCATTTCAGTGGCAAATTCGATGCTTTTTGTATTTTTTAAGTTATTTATGAAGATTTTGAAAGATGTCGGTATTCGTAGAAAAAATATCGAGCGAGCTTATCGGTAAAATTTTATCCTGTTTGGTTAACAAATACCGGAAATACGGTTACTGAAAGCTACCGTATTGGTTTAAGTCGCTTGAAGGAAAAGGGTTAAGGGTTATTTACGTATAAGAAATAGGTGCGTATCTTCACACATATACTGATATGCCTGGGGCGCGTGGTGAGATAATTTCAAATAACATTGCGGATAAATGTATTAATTATAAAATCGATGTTGTTAACTATGACATGATTTTGTTTCCGTTTTAAAAAAAAAAATTGCCTAGTGATAAATAGGATAGAAGTTCAGAAATTACAGAAAATTGCAAAGCGTAGGCTTTAGATAACAATTAAACAATTAATTACTTTCATCACACCGCACCCTTATGACGAAATAATGAGGCAATTCATAATCGAAAAAAAATATTATACATAGTGAATGGATAAATTACAAAATTATCTTATACAAGTTGGAAATTTGTCAGTGAATGAAAATATTCAGTGTATGACGAAATAAAATAAAACGGTGAAGATAAATTAATGAATTAATTGATCGGCTTAGAATCAAAACGTTTTTAATCTTAGCATGGCAACACAACATTACAACTGTAACGACGCGATGAATATTTCTCATGTTGCTTCCTTAGTAATAATAGTAACATTGTAATTAACACGAACATGCCCCCTGGGATAAATTCTGGCAAGCTAGATAAGGGCGTCGGATACTGAGGCGGCGGAGATAAAATATTAAGTGTACCGAGTATCTATCTACATATGGCAGCAGTCTCCGAAGTGAGATATCTACATCTCTCGGGATGGTTTCGGGACTCATCACTTGTAAGCTGCATAAAAAATGTCGAGAGTAAGCGATTTTCAGTTTTTTTTTGTATCGTGGTTAACTTGTCAAATATATGATTGAAATATTTACAGTAAATTTTGAAGCAATTAATTTAGATGAATTATAATTTTTATCCTGACGTAGAGCAAAATTTAACCTTCATATAGTCGTCATTTGCCTTTGTTTACGATATAATTTTGTTACATTAAATGTATAGTATTAGTTGTCATCTTGATGGAGTTTTTTTTTTGTTGAAATTTAATCAACATTACAGCAAAATATAAAACGTACGAATGAATGGAAGTTTAAGGACTGCAGATAAAATGTCACAATTTGTAACGTCATTAAGGAGAGGTTAGGAATTGAGAACGATCGGCGGCGACAGGTAGACTGGTGTATGCGGTGAACGATGAGGTTAATTAACTTTTTTCAAAGCTAACGTCACTTAACTGAACATGCTGGCTATGTACTTAATTGCCAAGTGACTTTACACGATGAGCCGTTCCTCGTCTTTTTCGTTTGATTTTAACATTTTATTTTTATTTTTAGATGTTGTATTATACATGTTATTTACTAATACATTTCTCCAATTTTGTATTAAACTTATCACTGATTTCGATAATATCATGATTTTAAAAAGTTAAATTTGAACTAATAGTATTAAAAGCTTTTATATACAGGAGTAAAAATAGTAGCAAACCAAGTAAAAAAACTTTTAATTACTTAAAACATAAATAGTATTTTTTTTTTACATAGTACGTTTATATATAGTAAAAACATAATTTTTAGAAAAATCTTAAATAAAAATAAGTCCAACATACACGTATTAAATGTATGAGGTTCTTACATATAAAAATGTTTGAATACAAAACAAAAGGGTGAATGCAGATCCTTAAGAGCATTAGGGACATTATTTTCATTTGGAAGCCTGCGATATTTTTTCTGTCTTGAGTTTTTTTGTACATACTAACGGCAGACGCGTGTCCTTAAAAGCTCCTGTAAATGTTTCACCTAGACTGAAACATAACGTTTACAAGACGGAGAATATTATGTAAACAAGTAAGTCTTGGGAGAGAAAAATCGAGTCATTTACTTTGAAAAAAAATGAACAGGCTTTGAATTTTCGTACTTAATGAGCCTTGCAAGTTTCGGGCAATCATCGTTGAAATAAAAGGCTGGATACATATTCGTTTAAATATGAAATATTTATATTTTTATAAAAAATGTGTTTTTTAAATGAAAAACTCATTATTTTTTTGAATATATATATATTTTTTTACACGCCGGGATATTTTAAAGAAAAAGTTTCCAAAACTATTTTGATGCTATACTACAATGTTTGTATTGTACACGGATTTAAAAAATGGCGTAAGTTTTACTCTCGATTAGTAAGTATTCTCTTCTTAACAAGCTTTTGTGTTATAAACTTTTTAGGGATTCGTAATGAAGCTTTTAAAATCCAAATCTCTTGTTAGATGACCGTTTGTGGTTTGATTCAAAACTTTAAAGCACGGTTCGTATTGATTAAATATTTCGGCCATCGTAAACAACTTTCGAGCCGTAATTTATGACTGTCGTTATAATTTGACCCGAGTGTCAGGATGGCGCACCTGTTTCGACCTCATCCGGTCTGGCCTTAGAGACTCAGCGTCTCCGGGGCGTCGTTCCTTCGGTACGTGATCACCGCCAAGGTTTCCACTGTACCGAAAAAAAGACAAAATACGAACATCGTAGCTTTATCCAGTAGTATATCTGTGAAAGTAGTCATGCGATTCGACGACCGACATTCATCTTACTTCTCATCGTTTTTGAGATTAATATTTTTTTTATGTATCGAAGTACAATACTACATTATATAAATTTTATTTTTGACTATAAATAGATACTTCTTAAGTAATTTAAATTGATCAATAGTTTTATAAAAATTTAATAATTTACAAACGCAATGCCGAAATGCCAATAGTTTTCCGATTATAATAAACTGTAAATTGATAGTCGTCTGTTTTGTGTGTTAGTTTTAATGCATAACAAATGCAATAGATAAAAAAAACATATATTTTAATATTTAAATACTCCGGTAAATTTGTGGTTTATAAAAGTAACCGAGTAGATAACCATGCGACAACGTAAACTGCACGGGATCACGTTTCAATGAATATATGCATATTGTAAATTGTGTATTTATGTGCCTAACATTATATTAATAGATTAGCTTGTGATTTTTTTTAAATTTTAGATAATAGGAAAAAATGTTTGAATTGAATATGCACTGAAAAAATATTTAGTGAAAAATCATTCGCATTAAATGGAATTAGTCGACCATATATGATAAGTAAGAATTATTTTCATCTTTAATTAATTGCACAGTGATATAATTTAGTTTGATGTATTCAAATTGGCGAAAATATTATTCTTGGCGAGTTATAACACTAATGCAGCATTTTAAAATTGAGGAAAATCTGATGCGATTTTAATATTCTATTGGTCCAAAAGTAATCTCATTTGTAATATTTTATGTCTGCGCAAGTTTCCGGGACGAAAGAAGTCTTTCAGAAAGAGCGGACGAGGAATTAAATTATAAAGCTCTTTTGTTTATGGCGAGCGCTCGAGGATTTGATGTTTATTTATGATAAAAGGAGGGGTTTGTTTAAGTATTTTTCCTTGTGTGTGGAATGCATTGAATTTTTTAAAGATGATTCACGTGGTTATTATTAAAATTAGTGTTCTGAGATAGATGACCAATGACAAATCAGTTTTATAATATATTTAGTGATAAAATAATCATTTTTGTATCGGATAAAATATTTCAAATCAGTGAATTACATTGGGATTCCATTATATTAGTATATTGTATTTATAATTGCTGATAAAACTGGGTTAAATATAAATGTCAAAGAACTTTATAGTTTTTACATAAAAATATTTGCAGGATGCAAAATTTTGATATATCATGATACTGATACTTAGCGAAGTATTGTTTTAATAATTTGATTGGCAATGCTTTACAATTTTCTATCTTAGGACGTCTTTGTTACTGACTTCAGAGCTTCTCCAATTATATATATACTTCATTATATGATGTATCGTATTCATATCTTAGTTTTTCGTTCATCAGAATATCTTGTATCATATTCTTACTAAGATGTATACAAACAACGAAAGGAGTCGTTTGTGAAGACCTTCGAAGGATGCGCTGTTCTTGAAAATGGATCATAATTATTTCTAATAAATCATTTTACTAATACTTAAACAATAGTTTTCCAATTTTTTTCTTCGTAAGATTACGCTCATGGTAGTTATATTATTTATAGATAGTGATGTCACGTATTTAGGAAAATCGAAAAATAATAAGTTTTTCTTTTAAAGAAAATTGGAGTTCTTACTATGCAAATTTTCTGATGTTTTCAGTGGCACGAAAGTGAGCGGAGATAATTTTTTAGATAAATAAGTGGGGGCGCTCAAAATTTTAGCCGTAGGTTTTGTGTACTTCTTGCGAAAATTTTATTTATATAAATAAATCCGTTCCATGCCCACTTTGGCGGAAAATATGTTTTCTTTGAAATATACATTTTGGAGGGCTCCACAAACGCTCGTTCCATTAAAAAAGCAATAGCACTTGAAAACTGAAAAGGCTACACGGGCATACTAAACGCGGCGCTCAAACTGTTAATATACCCTAAAAGCCTACATAAACTAGCTACGCAACTTGAAATAGTTTTAATTAACATTACAATTTAAATCGTCTACTATATTCTAATTTGAGTATTATTTTATATCCAATATTTGTGTGAATATAATAAGAATCTATATTACGTGATGTCACATATAATTATGTGGAAATTTATTTTTATAATAATCATATCTACTGATATATATGTAAATACTTCATTTCATTCCGTCTCTAATGCCTTCGTATAACGTGAAAGTTGTAATAGATTTACATCGTGTGTTAGTTTGTGTTCGTTATTAAAATATGATGGTGTAATATCAATTGACGCTTTTTCCGCCAAAAATTTTGATAAACTAATGAATTTATATTTAATAAAATTAGTATTTACTAAAACATGTGATTAATCGAGTAGATACGGTCTCAATAGTTCAATAATTTTGTATATTAAACGTACACTTAGTAATGTAGATATTATTATAAATTAGCAAACTTTAGAATAGTTAACATAAATAACGCTTAAATTATGTAGTTATTGGTAGTAAATGAAGCTAGGAGATTCAAGATTTCTCTCGTTAATTAAGGTTTAATATATGTATTATCATATTATCATCATTTCCATTTAATTCTTAGTCAGTACGTGTAAGTGCAATAAAAAATCGTTATATTTATATTACGGTCAGGTATTCGTATGGCGGGCACCACAGTTTTTGAAGAACGCCAGCGGATGGTGCCATCGTTTCTCTGCGTCCTTTCATTGTGGATCAATACTGCGGCGCGCGGCCTTCCCGCCCGCCTCCTTCCCCGCCCCCCAGCGTGCCCTCTCAGCCCTCACCGCCGCCTACCAGCCAGGGCGGATTGGGAAAGCGCTTTGATTTCTCCCGCTTGACTTACTTTCGACTGCGGTGCATTCGGCTGGAGCCACGACTTTTTTCAATCGCTTTGCTGTCTGTTGTCACCGTGATCCTTTCGAGGCTGTTTGTTGATTAGTAAGCACTTCCGTTGCGAGAAGAAGAAGGTGAAAAAAATATCTCGTATTACGTAAGTGATACGAGTATGTTATTGATTGCGATTTACGCGTGTTCGGAAACGGAAATTCATATTTAAATCAACCGCTTATTGACTTATTATTTCTATGAAAAATGAATGTTTATCAAATTTAATAATACTACTATAATTATCAAACATTTTTTTGCTATATAGTCGTAAATATAATTGCAATAAAGTTTTAAAACTTCAAGATGTCTTTTCGCTACAATATTTTTAGATTTGTGGTAAATAATTGATAATATTATTTTCCTAAAATAGAAAGATGTACAGCAATAGCATACAAGTATACAAAATATCAATACAATCTATAACATCAAAAAAATGTCTAGATAAATTAACAAAAAATGCAATTATAATCTGCAGATTGAATGAAAACTATCAATTTAGAAAAAATTCATTTATTTCAGTTTAAGGCTTTGTGTCATTAGGGACACAAAATTCGTAATTTCATTACGACGTGCAATTGATGGTTTTAGTGATAATGTACGACTTGTATTTTATGGAAGCTGTTTTCTAAAAGTGTTGTAAAACGTTATGGCGTCGCGTCCTAGTGCCCTGGTCGTAGCAGCGTAGAGCGTGTCACGCGTAGCTGTTGCTACGGGCCGTAGCCAATACGCACACATCTACGCCGAGTACAGTACACACACGCACACACGCTCACCGCCGCACGAGTACATAAAACTTGCCCTGCAAACTTCAAGTAGACGCGGTCCCGTCCTTGGAACTTATAACCGAACGATATGATCTTCCGTAGACAGGGGTCGCTTTATCGCAGGCCAAACGAAATTTCATATTAGACGATCGTTAGCCACGAACATTAGCGTACCTGGGTTAAAGGGTCAGGTGTCAGCAATCGTCGGTGTGAGGGGATATTGTTTTGGAAATTCGCATAAGGATTCATATGTATATCACATCGTATCATCGGGACGACTCTACAAAAACTAATATATATTAATATTTGATCGTTTCTACCGTAGTATACACACTTCAATTTTGCCTAGGCTATTTAGCCGGATTTTTTACTTTGTTTCAAATCATGTTATAAAATATAATATATTAAGCATCGCGGAATAGATATGCACATATACACATGATATTATTATATATTTTGAATAGTGAATAATTGGGTAAATTTTAAAAACACGTTTTAGAAATCAATGAACTATATAATTCATTACTTTGCTTACGTTTTTGATGTTTTCTTCAGCATACTACACATTGAAGATTTTTTAAATTCAATATTTATTGTACTAACCCATAGCCTAATTTTATTTATGGCGATTGGTCACAATATAAAACAAACAGCTATAATAAAATTAGAAAGCAGTCTTTTACTTGATATAATACATTATATATTAAGAAGAATAAAAATAAAAACATGTAATACCGTGAAACAATTATTATTAGCTGTATCATTTTCATGTGTGTCACATGATTTTCAGTCGGTTATTTTATCCATATCAATATAATTCATTCGTATCTATTAGTGTATATTTAATTAGCGGCATATTCGTTCAAATTGAGAACTTATCATTACTTTCTTGATGCAGTTAGAGCGGCATTAGTGTGCGCATACGTCAGTAAAATTATAACTAGAACCATTGAGGTAGATTCTATAAAGGAAAATTAATCTTACTAATTTTTTTAATAATGAAAATGTCATGGTTCATTGGAAATATGAAGACATATATTTTTGAAAACACTTTCATTAGTATCAATAAAAATTATTTAGTGTGAAATTGATCGATTATCAGAGTCTGAAATGTTACGTATTGTGAAAGTTGAAATATTATTAAATCACGCGTCTTGTATATTAATACGAAATATATAATATTAACACGATAATAAATAGTTAGTTGATGGCTTAAAGTTATGAAATTTATTATAAAAGAGAATGTATACATAAATATTTAGAAAATTTAAAATATAATAAATACTTCACTGTTATTTACCGTTAAATATTTATATGTAAACTAAAATTTTAACTAAACCATACGTTCCAGCTAATGTGTATACATACTATATTTTAAATACATTGACTATCTACCTAAGATTAAATTTATAATATTGGTTTAAATAATTTCATCTGGAAACTTATTGCGTAAAATCTGGAAATGCTTTAAAATACTATGATAAATTGTGTGTTGACGAATGATACGTTTTAATTCGAATTCGTTTAAATGGGTTAAATTCCAGAGAGCCCAAAGATGGGTAAGCTAATACGTTTAGTGTTGTTCTGTTGATTTATGACGGACCATTTTCCTAATTTTCTGATATAACGTCGCTTAACGGTCTCAGCGTCTGGACTAGTGTAAAGAAAAAATGTGTTGCCCGATAATAAATCATTTAATGTGCTTTCGCTGTCACTTTCTCATTAGCGAGTAACGACGATCAACGGCCAGAAGCTTTATTGCGTGTCGATATTTAATGCCGCTTGATAAAAGACCTACTTAATGCGAAACGCATACAGAATAAAGCATGAAAAATGACAATTTACAAAAAGTGTGCTTTCCGCTTCAGATTTCGTTTAAAATTATAACGTTACTAAGGAGTCTGTTTGTTATACTTAACGTAAATGCCAGTTTAAATAACCAGTTATCAGAAATCGGTGTAATAATAAATCTATCAATAGTTTATATTTTCGTACCAGTTTGTTGAATTTTTAATGTCAATTGAATGACACGATATTAGTGCTTAACTGCTTGTAGATCTTTATCTGCTTGTTGATATTACGACAACTTTACGGTGCTTATTTTTATTTGTTTTCACATACAACTATTGTAAAATTGTGACAATTTTATAATACCAAATAAAATTAAATATTAGTGAACAAATAAAGGGATACTTGAAAATATCTACCGAATGGTTCTGAAAACTATTTAACTATTTTGTTTTTTTTTTATTTGAAAATATTATCTACAAAAAAAATAACCTGTATCGGTGAGTCTAAAAAACGATCCGCTGTTGGAGAGCTTCTTCAGCATTGATATTTTTTTGGAAATTAATACGATGCGTTACGGATATCAGACAATCTAGTGTAGCTTTCTTGTATTTCATATAAAAATAAATTTATTTATGAAATAAAAGATTATTAACATTGGGTGGAATGTTCTGTATTTTTATATGAAAAAATGTACGACAAGAAAGTAAAAATAATAACATGTAACTGTAGTTACACATATATATTCGTATGCTTGTATTTCGTTAGTGCTCTTTTTACATTTCCTGAATAGTTTATAGCTGCAAATTTGTGGTGGAGAATTTAGCTTTTATATATATAATTGTCACTTTTGGTAAAAAGAGTGTAGCGACCTCTTTTTTCTCGTTTCTTCACACAAAAGTCCAGTAGTGTGACGTGTGAAGTAATCCTCTGCCGCCTTTCTGCTGTCATTTTGTCCTAGCGGTGTGCCGGGGAAAATTTTCCGAGTGTGCAGAAACTCGACTTCCCCCACAAAATAATGTTTCCGCGTTCTAATTCTAGAAAAGGCTTTACACAGAATATCGATGACCTCTACGAAAATGGTACAACGGTCATGGCTTAACTTTTAAGTTATACCACAGATCTGAGTTGATTGCAATATAGATAATGCTTTCAAAGCCACATATTGCTATCAATATAATAGACATGATTTCAATTCCACCATTGTGTTAGAAATGCTGCTTCAGTTATTAAAGAATGTGTGCTTAGCATATCACCCGCCGAATAAGCGTGTTCTTATTAAGCCGAATATTCGAGTGTGATAGTTACATAAAATGTAAAGATAAGTTTTCATATCGTAAAGATCCATATGCTCTTCTTTTGGAGCGGAATTTGATATAATTCACAAGTAATTTTGAAGTAAAAATTAATCTACTAAAATATTTGTATGGTTTTTTATGTATCTATTTAACATTAAACTATCTACCAAACAATGAAATATAGTAGTTTCATTCGTGTTTAAGTGGTTCAAGTAATGCCAATATTTCATCTTTGTGAGTTTATTTTTTAATAATAAATATGAAAGAACCCAATTCGCTGAGCATTAATTTCAAATAGGGTATATTATTATATATACGCGAGGGTTGGTGTAATGCAAATCGATGTATCAATTTTGGCATTTTTCGCAATCTCGGCGTTAGTATTATTGTGAATATTTTATGACCGGCAAAGATACAGCGGCGTGTGTGAAGTATTTATTGATTCTCGCAGAAAAGGTTTCCGTGGTACGGATATATTCTTCGAAAAGTTGTGATATATCGCCCGCCCGAAAAGTGACGTTTCGTTCAGCGCGCTCAGCGCTCGTTTGTCAACTTCTGGAACTATAATTCATTCGAAACTTTATCTTGAATTATTCAAAAATTGAAAATGTAGATGTCGCTAGTGTTCCAAAATGATTCGACGACGCCTAAAAAGTTTTCTCATAGATTTCAATTCTGATTATTTTACGCTCAGCTAAACATTATCAATTTTCTGTAATACGTTGTAGTCATAACTATTAGAGCAAGGCCTTTTTTTTAGTTAACCACCTTCTATTAAAACTAGAACACTCGATTACAGATTGTTTTATATTTCATGCCACAATGAACAAATTAGTTTTTTTTCTTCGTAGCAACTGTACAATTTTATACAATTAGCACACATCGCGATCGTTGACCAATTCATGCAACAATATTTTTTGATAGAAACGATCAGAGTTTACCGCTTCATAGAATAGTTATACATCCAAAGGTTAAAATAAACTTTACTTTGAAATTACATTTATACATTACGTTTTGAAGTAGCTTTTTTAAAATAATCGATGTTATTTGTAAAGCGAGCCTTTAGCCGCTTAGAAATACATTTATTTGTTATTCCATTATAAATTTACATTAGTTTAGGATATATATTGTATCATACATGACATTTATTGTTTTTTTCTATAATATAATGCACAACGATCATTTCACGTTTTATTAAGTATACGTGGTACGTATAAATTTTATAATACGGTGAAGGTATAAAGTCCCTTTAAGGACGATCCCAAATGGCGTTTTTTTCTATCATTTTGATCGCCCCCTTTCTATACCCAAGTAGAAGTATATATATAAATGAGACGATAAATTGTTTTTTCCCCTGAGGCCGGAATCCTCTCGCAACGAATGTTCAAAGTTTTTATTCACGGCACTGAAATTGCGTATTTTATTTCGTTATTTTGTATACGTGCAGATAATTCAATTTCAATTAATTGTAATACTGTGAAAATAACTTCTCAGGTATACATTTATACACTCTCCTTACATACTAAGATGAGACACAATGTTCATAGCCGAACTGTAAAATTCATTTTTTTCCTAAGATATTTATTATATTCTATTAGTATCAAATTTAAAATGATAGTATTTAATGTTCGTGCATGGAATATAGTGACCTGACAACTTATGCTATATTATACTTTAAAACGTGTATATTTAATTTGTTACTTATACTTGAATTTATTTTGCAATAATGTATGTGATACTTGATAACTCAATTTATGTTGTCTCCGTCCTTGACCAATTTTTTAATAAATTAAACATTAAATTGTAACACCAAAGTTGTCTAATTAAGATGTGTTTTCTTTTAGAAGGCCATGATGAGGTTTTTGAATTTTTTTTTTTATCGTTTTGTCGAGATAAATCATTTCCAAAGTAACATCGAACGTTTTTTCTCGCCACTTAGCGCATCTGAAAAAGCTCTCTGGAGACTTTGCTGTCCGTGATTTAGAGCCTATTTTTGCGTAACTTAGCGGACAGCTTAAGTTTTCCGGTCATAAGGAAGTGAATTATTCTGTCGAAAACCGTGCATTCGGTCTATGGAGAATTTGAAATCCGCAACTCACTATTATTTCTAAATATTCAAAATTATTACAACTAAATTCAGATAGTAATTTTATGGGACATTAATTATTGTACTATCAGTTTCCAGATTATACAACAGTATTTTTTTTCTTTCTTTTAGTACAAATAATAACCTGCAACTGTTTTGTTATCATTATTTTAGTTAAATATGTACGATGTCTATAAAATATAAACGAAACGTGGTTGTTATTATGAAATATTTTTGACCTTGTTGTATCAAAGGCGAAAACTACTAAGATATATATATTCCTGTCTCGGTCAATATTCCGTTCGTTCGTCCAGAAGAGGAACAATTTGCCCCTCTGGTGACCAAATGGCGCGGCCGCATAGCTTTATGCGAAATATCGCCATTTCTCTGTCCCGGCTTATGGCATTTTATCTCTCGAGGCCTTCGTATAAATTCACCGGTGTAAGGATCCTACGTCGGATGATATATAAAACCGCCAGAAAGTGCGGTTATATTTCTTACGATATTTGTGAGGAAATCTAAGTCAATTCGACATCTACTTGCGTATTTTCGTAAGCGTATATTCAATCATTGATTTTTTTACATTCGTAAATAATAAAAGCTCAACAAAAAATACCCTACTGTATCCGATATCAAACCATTCGCGTTGTATAATGTCAATACATTATTTCTTTATTTTTGACGTATTAATTTCTACATTAAACGTCAAAATTTTTATCCTATAATCGTGTTACATCAATAAGAAATTTATATATGCCTGAAATAGATTATGGTAGGAATACGTATTTTATTTATTGTAGAAAAAATAGTAGTGGAATATAATACTGAAGAAATTTGTTTTATTTCATTGTTTAATATTGATGTGTATGTCATATCGTTGTGTAGATATGAATTTTATTAAGGCAGATCTTATTTTTTATTCGTGTAAATCATTATGATTCATTTATATAAATAAAATAAAGATGTCCAAATGTGAATGGCTGATCGTAATAAATGACTCATATGAAATATGTCTATCGGATCAAAGTTGATTGATATGTTATTTTAGTTATAAAATGAGTTAGATTGTTTAGTAAAAAAATATATGATTCAATGATTGAAATGGTGAGTAATAAAATTGGAGCAAACGGAATCAATAAAATAAAAAAATACTTTATAAAATTATCGGTTGATTATTAGAGACGTACGTATTAAATGAGGATGTTGTATCTTATAAATGAGTTATTTATTTAAGAGAATCTTGGCCAAATAATGCTGAATTCAATTTATTTTGTACAGATGAAAGCTTCGCGAACTATGGATCGCGCAACTGATTTTGAAGGTTACGGAAAAAGTGGCAATACTGAAAATGTAAACTAACGTGTAAAGATCATAATTGAAATCGAACATTTTAATCCAACATTTATCTCGTGATGCACAAACCTATGCTTTTTTTAATGATTAAAAATATTTAGGAAGAGTTGTTTAAAAGTAAATTTATTTACGATTTATTATGACAAATTGCTATTTGTATATTAAAAATTTTTAAGAACCTGGAATCACGTAACATTTTATCAAGTGAAAGGATCGCAAGAAGGAAAAGTTTGAAGAGCTATAATATGTACAGTAACTTATACTGTGAAATGATGTGGGCTGTGATTTATATTTTGATATCATAAAAACCATAAGCTAATCTTAGGTTTTTAAATTATTGCTGTAGCATTTTATTGCTGTAGAATTATTTGATAGAGGTAGAATAGTAAATAGTAGATAGTAGGGTAATAAGAAAGGATATTTTTTTTTAAATGCAATACCTGTAGATATCATAAAATTTAAATGTAAAATAAAAACGAGACGTGATATAGATTTGAAAGTAGAGCGACATATGTCGCGGCAATAACTTTTACGTTTTTACAATATGCTTCACCCACAACTCTTTGTTTTTCTCCTTTCCAATTGGACCTTGCTGCCTTTGTACATCGAAACCATTTCCTACGCACTCCTACATTACGTAAATGGGTTGTGTAACGAGGAGCACATATGTATGTACGAATAATTTTCGCTTTCTCTTCGTTCTTACACTATCAAAGCGAAGCTTTTCCATAGCGACTTGCCGTGTTGGTAAAGCATTTCCCTGTATTTGTTTTATTCAAAGGTGACGAAATATCATTAAGTTCAAATCTCGCAATTTGGTACACTGGGAACGTAGTTAGATCGTGCGACATTTTAATTCGAGGCATTCATGTGACATGGTTTAAAAACCTTAATGCTATAATCCAAAAAATAAATAGCTATGTTTTGTGATTATAAATATTTTCTAATGAAATGATAAATAAAACTACATCATCTTTTAAAAAAATGTATGAAACTAAATACATATTGTTAATGGAAAAATCGACGTATAAATATTTTGTTGAATTAATGTCTACGCTAAATATTATTGATTGATTTGACGTTCACCTTTTTGTATTTTAATAGCAGCTTCGTTTGATGAGAGATCAAATGAAAATTTCCCCACATATGTTAATAATTATGAACTCAATTATTTTTGCACGTGACCTACTCTTATATTATGTTTGTTTAATTGTGTTATACGAAACTCTTCTGCATATGTTATCAGGTGTTTGTGAATAAAATATAAAACGTCATTTCATATTAATAATAATTATCGTTGAACGTTAGATGCTAAAATGTGGCTGTTATTTTTATCATTTAGTTAAAGTGAATCTCAAAATAAAGCGATTTAAGTATTAGATAATATTTTGTAGTCGTATATTTTTAACGAGGTCTGATTGTATCGGGATGTCTTTACTGTCAGCATTAAGCGATGGAACGTAACAATAAAGTTTATCACGCTGCAGATACTCGTTGTTAATACAATAGTAATTGCCGTGATGAAATTATTATATTACTTCATATTATCTAAAGCGAAATTGCTGCGAGGTAAAGTCGCACAATTGCGCCCCGGAGAGATAAATCTTCAACTCTCGCCAAACATCCGACAGCTTTGTATTGCCGACTAATACGTATCAAGTCGGCGAATACCTTTATTAAATTGTTCGAGAAAACATTTCTGCATTTGCCGAACAATTCCATCCGTTCGCTCACTTCAGACGAGTAATTCAAAATTAAATTTCTCACGCGTACTTCGACTTATTTCGTATATATTTTAGAAGATCGTAAATTTTTTGCTTAAACTATTATAAAACAAGGTGCTGATCGTATATTAATTTCTTTATTTATGTATGTTATCAAGGATAAGTCGTCTCAAAAAAATATGTGTAACGTGTTCAAAATATGTAAATTTAAATAGCTTTGTAATTAAATTAATTCTTGGCGAACGTTTAATCTTGATCAATTATTATTGAATTCAGTTTTATTTTCAATTTTAGCACCGTAGTTTCTATTTTAAGTGAGAATAGGGGATTCATTTTTGGGGTAAAATTATTTTACTTGAAGTAAATTGTGATATTTATCGCACATATTAAATTGTATGGTGTTGTGTATTGATATTTGATGTTAAAAATGAACGAATTACAATCATTTGATATAAATACTCACAGTTTCAGTTTTTAAGTAATATTTATAGATGAATTGGGAATATCGAGTAATGTATTTTTATAGTCCTGTGTGACTTTGACTGTTGCAAGATTTAGTGGTGTATGTTGTCGAGTGAATCAACTGATAGCGTCAATAACGAAGTAGATAGAAGAGTTTTAAATTTTAAAATGCTTTCTAAAACCATTTACCGAAAGCTACGTCTGACTCCTGCCACAAATAGTAAATTCATGAAATCGTAAAGTTGGCGCTCTGTCTTCCGCCAGATTTTATGTACTAACTACCATACAAATCACGCGCGAGCAAAGTCTTTGCGAGTGAGGCGGCATACGATGCTACGTCGGTCGTCTTCACCTCGGGAATCTTTTCGTCCCGCAGATGCGGTAATTTTCCATTACAGTAATTGAACGTTTCAACCCCGGGCAGCCTGCGCCGAGCTTCCACTGAATACTTAGTGCGAAGCTGTACATATCATGTTCCGATCGGTGAGTGCCTCTTACAAACGACTCGAAGCTTATATAGAGTGACTGCTCTTTTAAAAGAATCTCGAAGCTTTTGCGTGCCAAGCCACTTAAAGCCAAGCACCTTCGTACTTAATTTAAGATGAAAGTTCATTATAATACAGTTTTTTTATATAATACCTCAGCTTTTATATCAAATTTTAAAATAAATATTCAACTTTAATTTTAATAAGGCCACTTCCTACGTTCACTCATATTGAAGAATAAAATTAAAAATAATCTTTGAGATTCAAAGCAATTTCAGTAAGACACCTCGTATATGCAATAATAAATTTTGGTATCCAACGCTCAAAAAAAATTGCTTTCCTTTTCACACAACGCATGGAGTAACCTTTACCATAGTATAAATAAGTCTATTACAGTCAGTTACGGCGTCATTAAAAAACTTAAAAGCCCTTTACGATAAAATATATACTTAATCAAAAATTCAAAACTCATATTTTTGGCATCATTCGATTTCCAGATCTCACTTTCTGTCATCTTCAGATTTCATACAAAAAATAAACACAAATGGTATATTCTCATGTTTGTTAAGGACACAGAAGCACAATATACTTTTAATTCATCATGATCAATGTAATTATTTTCTTAGTAACTTTTTTTGGAGTTATAATTCTAGTTTAATTATAAAAAGTAGTTGTTTTATATGTTGACACTAATGTTCTTGTAAAGGTTAAGTCAAGAACACACAATTTAGTTAAAAGCTTGCGCGGTCGGCAGTTTTATCAATCAGCGGACAAAACCGCGGACCGATTATTTTCCATTAACGGTCCTCGTTGAATTGATCTCGCGCTCAAATTGTAATTATTATTATCGGTGTAAATTTATGAGGCGAGGAACGCGGCGCTTGAATTCGAGTTTCTGTCGGCTCCAACATAAACCGGAGTCTATTATTTACGAGTGCCTGTTTTCATCCCTTGTCCGCCCGCAGTGTCACGTTTCAATATAACGAGGCGATTCTTCTCAACACACACACCCACAAATAAACCTCCACCGATCTGTTTCATTAAAATCGTAAAGCTCCGAATAAATATCGTAATGTTCGCATTAATGCCGTTAGTAAACAAACATTAGGCATTTTATTTATAATATCATGGCAAATATTTAATCAGGCTCCAAATGTGTCCCAATTTCACCCCGATTTATGGATATTTGACCGATTTCAACACTGTTTTCTATTTGGATACTTTACTCAAAAGATTTTACGATTACAATTGGCAGTATTTGAATTAATTTACAATTTCAATAGCGATATCAAACAATATGTACTGAAAAAAAATGTGTCTTTTGGGTAATCCATAAAGTATAATGTGTTGGATTTTTTATATGTTCGGTGCCATTACGAAAAATTATAAGCTTTTTTTTGGTGGCAACACCAGTGTGTGTATTCATCTTATCACATTGCTCAGTTTGTTGCACGATCATCTAAAGTTTTTTGACAAAGTGTTGCACGTTACCGGACGGTTAATTTATGAGCGGCATCAATTCAAAAGATGATCTGAGTTGAAATAAAAAAATATATATGGCCGCGCAATAAAAATCGTCTTCATGCTTACGACGAAAATTTCTCACCGAAAAATTACCCACCTGCGGCAAAGAAAGATTGATGTCGGGCCAATCAGTTTTCCGGTGCGAACGATTTGCTTTGTCACTTAGCTCTTCGCGGCTTGTCGAATCGCTGACTACCCTGCTCAGTGGATCATTCATCAAATTTTATTATTCACATCTTTATAGATTGATACTCTCTTAACATATATTTTATTATTTATATAACTTTATAACTACATTGATTTTTGAGGTTTGAGCTGACTTGGTTGTATAGGGCGACAAACTTAACTGTTACGACTTCTAACAAACTAAGTAATTATGAATACATAATATTTTTTGTCATTATCGGACCATCCGGCTTAGTTGCTGTAAGAGTGAATTTTATTACTTTTCAAAAGTTTGTGGCATCATACGGCGAGCACAATAATCTCTTCACATAAACTCTTAATCATATAAGCTCTATTTTTCGTCCTATTTATTTTTAACTTTAGCACATTTGAGTGCGTGGTAACCTAAGTCTTGGGTAATTTATATTCATCCCCGGGACATTCCTTCAAAACAAGTAAATTGGTTCTCGATATCAGAGCTCTGGAATAAAACGAAGTATAAAAAAGGGTACTATAATTTAAACGATCTATCTGACAAAATCACCTTTGATGCTTAGGCACATCTGTTTATGTATCAAATTGTGCATCATGCAAATGAATATCAATTTGTAAAGTGGAAGTATTATTTTATATGTATTACAATGTAAAATTTATATGCTCAATTATCTGATAACGAGTCGTTGTAAATAATAAGCAATCTATCGATTTTATGTGTTTTGGAGTGAAAGTTATTAAAAGTAATATTAGTAAATGGACAGTATACATAAAGGCGTGTTTAGTTTGCAGTTAATAAAATAACTATCATAAACGAATGATAGTTAAATTATTTGCTTTAGTACAAGCCTTTGTAAAATTGAATGGCTAACTCATTAAATTATTTTGGTATATATTACCAATTTAAAAATATGAGTATCAGCCTAATGATTTTTTGATATGTAAGCAGTTCGAGTAATGTCACCATATAGTCTGGTTTCGGATCGTATGTAAATCGCCATTGAAAATGTTCTTTCTCTGTGGAAATAAAATTGGTAACATAACAATCGATCTACTAATCCAAATGTGACGTAGAATAGCCACAATTAAATAGTGGCCGTACAAATATATCGTTAAAATTAAGGACATAAATAGAATATGAATCAATATAGGAATCGTGAGTGTAACGCTTTTGAGCGACGTCATAAGTTATTAGCTATGGTGACGTAACGTGATGGGGAAATAAATTAATTTAAAACGTCAGCGTGATGAGATGGAATTCTACAACTGCGATATAAAAAATTCAATTAGCGATCAGACCGATTTTTTTTCAGTGTCGTAAAATCCGTTTAACACCGTCCAACAATGGTCATAAATATCAAATTCGCGTAATGGCGGTGGCGTGAAATGTAAAAATAACGCATCACCGCTACAATGTTGATTATTCATGCGAATGCCAGTTTCGGGGCGATCGCATTTGATCCGGTTCAATAGGCCGTGGCATTAATAATGCAGCGGCCTCTACGGATTCGAGTGCTGCCGGTGCGGCGTAGACCGTAGATGCGTAGAGCTGATGAGGTATACGATCCGACCTAATGTGAGCCACTTTTCATTCTTATAGTCAAGCTCTTCTTATTTCGTGTGCATAATGTATTTCTGTAAGTAATACGTTTTTTGCGTTTTGAAACTGAAACGTTCATACGTTCCAGTCATTTATTAAAAATGCGTATTATTATTATTACTTTGTCACTGTTTTAGAGTTTGGTGCTTAGTACAAAGTAGCTGTCAATCGTTTCTATTTAAAACTGCAGTATTAATATGAAAGCCTTTTAAGGCAATGACTAACGATCTTAAAGAGTCACAAAAGAAAAAAACTTCAAGTACGATGGCAAATTAAAAATCCACGACGTCGTAAAGTTCAACTTTAATTCTTTGAAAAATATTCTTTCATCACATTTATTTTACAAGTCACTGTATTTAAGACAGGTAGGTTTTTATAAAACGGTTTTCCGGCTTGTTCCTACAGATTGAGTTGAAGATTAGTTAGTGTTAATATTTAATATTTGTATATTGTTGATATAATAAACACGGCGTGGTAGATGTATGACAAGCAATAAATCACTGCAAAAAATGGCGTACAAATTATATAACTAAGTATATTTTATTTGAAAGTGGGATAGGCGAATACGTAGTATTTTCTTCTAATTGAAACGAAGTTGTACATGATAAAGACATACATCGGACTTAAAATAGATCGTGGTGTAATTTTATTGATATAAAAAGAAAAAGGGTAGAATTGTAAATTATTCACGAGGCCGAGCATTGGAAATAAGTCGGAAGGAGGTCCCATCGGTATCCAATAAAAAGTGCCTTCGTCTTTTGTGGCCCCGAAATTGGCTCTTTTCTATCCGAATCAGATTCCGGTGTACTTCTTGCCCTGCGATTTGTAAACAATTTATAAACGAAATATCGTTATGAAAATTTTCGATGTTAAAGAAAAGGTTGTGTTTTTTTGTAACCTTTCAATTTAATAATACGACCGTCTTTTGTTCTTTAAATAGTGTATTGCTTTTGAGTAATCGAAGTTTTTTTTGTTTATTTTTTTGTATCGTAAGTATTGAAATTTAATCATTTGTATTTTTAATAGCTGTAATATGTTTCCAATTCGTGTCCTTTCATATCTATTATCAAAAAATATTATTTTTACGCAGCTTAAATTAAATATGTGATCATATACAGGCGATACTATGTAGTATATACAAGTAGGAGTTTTTCGTGTTAATAATATGAAAAACCTTTTACAGAATTGATGTGTAACTCTCAAGAGTTCAGAGATGACTGATATATCAAAAATCTCACGGACCCGAGTAAACACTTTGTTTGTGGCAATACGTGGAGGTACGTATATACGAGTTACATAAGTGAAGTCGGTAGGTAGGTGCGCGGGGAGGCTATTGCGTCACACCCCCGAGCGTTATCGACCTGAAGGGGCGACGGGCGGCTTTTCCGTAACCGGTGGAAAACTGCAAATAGTTCCGCCCTTACACGATATGCACCGTAAAAAAACTTACTTTGTAAAGCACACACTTGCTTTCGGATTATATACACAAGACCGTACGGTATTTCTTATCTACTTCTTTTAAATATATTCTTATAACATAATAATTTACCAGTCGAAAATAAAATAACTAACCACGTTACAGTTTTTAATATCCATAACATTTGAAAACAATTCGTTTTAAGATATTTAAAATAGAGATAAGAAGAATTCGTTTTGGCGGCTATGTGACAAGAGCGCGGGATTATGATTTTTTTAGCACCAAAGGTTTCCGGTTCGCATTACGAAGTTGCATAAGTAATCGATATGTTTTAATTTGTATTTACAATTTAAATATCGTCTATCTCGGCAAACAGCTTGTCAAAATTGTTTGTTTGAAATGTTAAAAATTATATTATTTCCGATAAAAATAAATTTATTTCACAAATTTTCGTGAAAGAATTCTTAAATGGATAATTTATCTGCAATTGATTTTGAAAATCAATGATATTTATTTGATTTTAATAAAAAAAGGTTTAATAAGGACTAATAAATTTTTAGAGTGTGAC
Source organism: Rhyacophila evoluta (assembly GCA_022683975.1). Classification (NCBI taxonomy): domain Eukaryota; kingdom Metazoa; phylum Arthropoda; class Insecta; order Trichoptera; family Rhyacophilidae; genus Rhyacophila; species Rhyacophila evoluta. Next base: position 46,537 of record JAGVSQ010000223.1, read on the forward strand.
TTATCGTTTGTAATAAAGTTTTGTTAAATTGAAATTTTGCCTACTGGAAGTTTCATTAAAAATTACGGATCTATTAATACTTACTGTCTTGGGAATAGATCGAACGTAGTAATGCTGCACATTGTTGCTGCAAATAAGCTCGCCATGTTAAGCGAATTATGGCCGAAATGCTTTTCCCTGGGGCAGTGTAAGCCTTTTCAAAGCTTCCCTGGAAATTAATTACAATGGCGTGTAGTAGTTTGATCGGCCGGCGCTAAAGCTCGTGCGATCTTGTATGTAGGGCGTACACAGTTACCAGGCCACCATTCGCTACCTCACGTATGCTGCACTGTACACGTCATTCCGGCGAATTTCACTCGTCGATCATTACGTGTCGATGCATTTATAGCGACGAGTATGTGTGTGGCATCGTTCTTTGTTACGAAATCGTAATAACGCAACATATTGAGTTTTTCAAGCCAGCAATTAATACCAATATAATAATTTTATTAAATTAAATGTATTCCATATTAATTAATATTTTCGACTGATGGTGCTTGATGGAAATTGATTTTAAATTC